>JBBPDC010198768.1:0-14331 GCA_037974485.1 Hemigrammopetersius urotaenia
GTGGATCCTGCCCTCTTTAAAAAACGAACCTTCCCTCCCCCTCTTCCAAGCACTCAAAAATTGGTGCTGGTTGATGGCAGAACCCCCCCCCCCCCCCCCCACCCCATCTTTAAGAAGGGGGGAGTGGGGGGTCAAAAGGACTTTATTCATCTAATCCACTCAGAAACTCTACTTCATTCATCAGACGTGAAAACATTGGTTTATATTATATTTATATTATAGTTTTAGGTTCTGCATGACTTTGCACCCTATTGCACACAGCACCATAATATTTTGTATAATCCCATTGGTAGTACTTTTATTCGTTAGTTTGTTGAGTTTATTAATATAGCATACACAACTGGTACTATTGAGAGTGTAAATATTGGATTCATTGTAAGCTCATTCTTTTCTGATATAGTATACAAAACAATATAATGTACAATGTACAAGACAATACAATGCATTACAATGTACATACAACTTATATTGTACCTAAAATGCAGCCTAATATTGTAAATAAATTAAAGATAAAGCCAGTATTATGGTGTTGATTAGAATGGGCCCCAAGATCATGCATTGTAAAGGCCTTTTTAACCTTTTGTCCACAGCCATATTATAACCATAGCCATGTCACAATAATGGCCTTATAATTTCGATAAGAGGGAAGAACCACCCCTCTTGAGTGACTTCTTTTGTCATTCCAGTGTTTTACAGCATAATATGTCTTATTTAGTATTTGTTTTCTGCAAGAAAAAAAGCCAAATTTTTAACCCTTTTTTCAAACTTCAGTGTAAGCTATAAGCAGCTGGCCATTAGTATGAGCAAACGTTTACCTCAGAAGCGACCTAATTGCAAAATGAACATTTCGACATCTGCTGTTGCTTCCTCTGGAAAGGCCGGGGAGTAGAAAAAAATGTATATTTACTACTGTACAACATGTGCTTTAATGATACATATAGTGCTGCCAGGCTTTCTTGATATAGGTGGTGGGCTTCTCCTCTGACCCACATTTCTGCACTGTGCTCTTGGTGAACTCATGGCTGTGCAGTAGTTACACAGTAGCTGGAGCTGTACAGGTTTGAATTGCCTGTCAGAAAGAAAGCCATCTGCCTCACAGGGGCTGAAAAACAGCATGCCCTTGACTCGTCCGCAGTATGTGCACGTAGCCTGTTGGGGGGGGTATGAATGATGACGGATGAATATATTGGCTATATGTCCATCACTCTATTTCTCAAGTTGGTGGGAGCTCATTCATGTGCAAAGAGGTCTTCATAGGAAGCTCTTATGCAATGGCATTTGTTTACACACTGTGCAACAGATGACAAGGAAACGTCTTTAGCAGATATCAAGGAATCATCTTTCACTTAGCACTTCCATCACAGGGTATATAGGTGCCCATAGCCTTCCCGATATTGAATAATAGACCATGCTAACAGAGCAAGAATGCAGTGTGACCCTTATCCCATTGTTTCTTAGAGCAGTTCTTTTGTTGCTTTCTGATCAGCTGCATTAATCCTAAAAAAACAGTTGACTGGTGAAAAAACATTGGACTGGATTGGTGAGTGCTCGAAAAACTGGAAGGGCTAGTAAATTTCCATGTGTCTTCACCAATCCAGTGATAAACACCCCTGACCACCCAGCTGTGCTTGAAATTAACAAACAAATGAAATAATTAAACAATACAATTGTTGCTGAGCTGGAGATGAGCCTGGTTTTGCCAAGCCAGTAGCTCTGTCAAGTTTTGGTGCTGCAAAAGGTGAATAATGAGAAGAAATTGGTGAAGGTAACAATATTACTGGCTATGGCACATGAGCCAAACTGACTTCCGAATGCTTTTTGCTGAATATATGCCATGATTAAAGGAGACCATTTCTTGTACCATGTGATTTGACACACCGATAAAGTACCCTATTCACACCGCCAGAGAGAACTTCCTATGTCAAAATTGTTATTTTAGTAACAAAATATTAGTGTTAAGGAAAACAGTTTTGGAAACTATTTCAAAGTAACAATAGATAGGCATTGTAATTTTTATTGCAGCCCTCTGTTGAAGAACAACATTTAAAAATAGTCAATCAAGCTCAAAGGGTAGATTTGTTATAGGATTGAATCAGAATATCCTATTTTCCCTCCAAAATTCAATTTGTGATGATTTCAGCTATATAACAGAATATGGTATCATATGGGTGTATGTCATTTTAAAAAAATGTCATTTATGTTTTTTAAATACTTCATTACATTTACATTTACGGCATTTAGCTGACGCTCTTATCCAGAGCGACATTACATAAGTGCTCTTATGTCACTTGTTAATGCAGATATGGCTTTCTGCTTAGCTCTGTGGAAGAGAACCCTTTATCTGAAAATATGATCAGTGGGGCATAAATCCATGTTTTCATTAGCCAAAGGTTAGGCAAATGCAAAGCATGAAGAAATCAGCGTAACTGTTCAAACCAACAGTCATTTATCTCTGCAGTTATACATGAAGAATGGGGCCGTCCTGCACCTAGTCTTACGTGGAACGTAGTTCTCATCCAGGCATCTGTTGTTTTGCCGAGAAAGAGAAGCCATCAAGCTTAGAGGAGAAATTGTCTTTAACAGACCTTATGTGTTTGCCTGCCATAGTCTGCCTATTAATCTCAGCTTCACAGGAAAAAAGAAGAAGAGAAGAACAGACATACGATATCAGAGCTTCTCTGGCAGAAAACATCACAGTTAGGCTCTTCTGTCAGACTGTTCAGGATTTCCAGTGGGGTGGTGATGATGTGGTGACAAGAACATAGTGCTTTTGGCTCTCAACTAGTCTGGCATGCTCCCAGTTTATGACAAAACAAGATGACGTCGCTAGCCAGTGCTGCTAGAAATGGTGAATATGCTATGAAGTCTTTGCCTTCGGAGAGACAGTAAGAAGGTCTCATCTCACTTCTACTCTCTTGGTTCAGTAATGCTTGCAAAGATTCAAAATGGGTACAAAAACATTGTTTATTTGACTTTTTCTGTGTCCACAACCAAACGCTGAATCCCTGTTAGCTGCCAAAAGCAGCAAACATACTTTTTCTCAGCAGAACTGGCAGTCGATTGTGAAAATACATTGTTCACTGGGTAGTGGTGGTGGCACAGGGATGCATTTTGAGGATGACTGGCTGGCTTGCTGTAGGGAGCCGGCCGGCCGGCTGACTGTAATCTGCCAAGCACACGCTGCCTGGAGGTGGACCCAGTCCTGTCGTGTGTTTTCATCTTCTTTGGCTTGGGCCTTGTACCTTAAGGCTCAGTAGATCTGCACTAACCACATGGCTCTCAGCAGCAGCATATTCCACCATCACTGCTCCCCAACGGGGACAATCATCGCTCGTTTTATGAAAATATTGTAAGTGATGTAAAAGCTTGTACTATTGGCATCTTGTACTATTGGCATACTGTAACAAGAGGCAAAAAACAATCAAGTAAAGTCAGCAGAATGGAGCAATTATATCATTTTGTTTGTTTTATACTCTATCTTGGTGTAATCAATTCAACATTCTTCAACATTTTAACAAAGCTTAATTAAGGTTTAATAATTGCTTGTCTAAATGTGTTGGTTTCATTCAGATAATAATATTACCAGCAACAATATTCTAAAACTGTTCATGAACAAGATGTACATAAATCTGTAGACACCTGCTCATCCATTTTTTTAAACCAGGGGTGTAATAGAGACTTTGTACTCCTCTTGACACAACAGCATTAATGAAGTCGGCTCCTGTTGCTTAATAATTGTTCTGCATCACAAACACCACTCCAGCTCGACCTAAAGGTATTGACCACTCCTGATACTTCGGTTCCATTATGCTACAGTTCAGTGCTGGAGGCTTCATACCTCTTTAGTTGACAAGTGGCATTAGGCTTATCTTATTTGTGCCTCCCCTATCCCATTCTATCGGCAGTGCTTTTCTATGGAGATTTTACAAGTTGAATGTTTAACTGAAATAAAAGCAGTTAAATGCACTAATTAAGACAGGTATCTGGATAGTTTTGGACATACAGTGTTTTTAAATTTACCTTCTGTCTTGGTATGAGTCTTTGCTTGAATAAATCCCTGGTAAAGTTTGGCAGTTGTTATTTTGGGTAAATGTATCTTTGCTTCATGCTGATTGACAGGTCATTCTTATAGAAAGGGTTGACAGGGGGCCAACACATGCCTGCAGGTTAGCCACTAATCATGCCTTGGCAACAGCAAGGAAAGTTGAGATTCACGCAGCAGAATCACTCACTATGATTAATGGATCCTCCTAGAGGATAGTCTGAGATGCAATAAACGCCAGAAGGAGGTATGCTAACTCACTTCTGTGTGTCTCATAATTGAGCTGCTGTTAGCATTAGGGCATTTAACAGGAGACTGTATTGGGGTTACACTGTCCTCCACAAATGTGGATATACATTGCTGTGGCATACATGAATTTCCTTGGCTGCTGGTAATTTTGTTTGATGTAATGATTATTTACAAGCCTACATTTGTTGAACAGAGAGTGAACGGTTTGCTATTGGTCTCTGAATTAGTTATGAGCTTCTGTAAATAGCATCTGCTGTCTGTAATCACATATTGCATGAATGCAATGAGACAAACTAGCACAGGAGGGAGATGATGGAAAACGCCTTCATTAGGCATGACTAGGCAGACTGAATAGATAAGGTTGCAATTAAAATAATCAGCAGTCATACAGACTGGAAAGTATCAACACCAGAGATGGGGTCTTTCACCTCTGCTGAATGGTCCTGCCTATTATAATGACTGCACAATATTTCATTTCCTTTCATAATTTAACACAGCTTTGATTAGATTAAAGGGATTATATCACATATACAGTGTCTAAGCTTTGGCCTTGTAATCAGGAGATCTCATGTTTGGTCACCTGTGGTGCTGAGGCCAGGAGTCCAAACTTATGTTTCCACTGAATGGCTGTATATACTGGAGTTTTCCTGTTCTCTTTTAGGCAAATCTAGTACCTGGTACCTAGTACCTACTCTTTTGTCTTTCCAAGCGAGCTGAGCAGCTACCAAAACATGAAAACCATTACTGTGCTTGTTGTGCTGTACATGACAGTTTTGTGAAGAACCATCAGCTACATTAAGGGGGTACAAATGGTGCCTTCACATCCCATGGGAATTATGGTCAATACCAGAAAACTTGAAAACTGCACATGAACACCCCCTCACTGGGGAATTGGGAGAATTGTTTTAATTTTTTGAAGTTGCCGAGATGAGACCAACTTTGACTATTCAACATACTGAAGAACACAATCAAGCAAGAGAACCCCATCTTACCTTGTGGCTGACCTGTGACACTATTATACATTTTTTGCACATTTACAAAAATAGCTAGATTTCCTGATATGATGTGTGTTCTATATCTAAAGCTTTCAAACGTTTTCTGGAAAATCAGTAGCATTTTAAAAGCCTACTTTTCCCATGATGCATCTCTGCTACATATTGCCACCAGTAACTGCTCAAGACAAACTTTGGGTCCGCCATGTTTTTTCTTCACTACAACAACAAAGCACTTGAACACAACACACTCATAATTTCCAAATCACAGCTGGAAAGGACCATCTTTCCCATAGCATGTGAAGGCAGCATAAGTGAAATGGTAACAAATAAGGTCCCAGGTGCAAAAAAAGCACAGAGAGAATAGCAGAGTCCAGTGGAGGCAGTACCATGCAGTAGAAACACAAGAGAGTATATTTGGTCTTGCTCTCTGTAAGCGGATGTGATAATCTTCCCTCTTGTCTCCTATCTTCTACCACATGCCTGTCAGGCTATTTCATGAAATATGAATAATGGTTTAGCTATTGTTTCCAGAGGACTTGGAATATATTTTGAGCACCAATTTGATACCAGGTAAAAATTGATCCAGTCCTTTTTATTTAATGAACTGAAATGGTTATGTGCTGACTAAGATCAATGGGCCTCATAAAATAGAAAATAGTATCATATTAATTCCATTGAGGAAACAAAAGACTGGCTTCCTTACTGTACATAGTAACACTTTATTGCTGGCCATCTCTGATATAGATTTTGATTTGAGTTTAAAGCAGCTGGAAATGTTACAAATCTGCCTGGAAGAAAACAGATGACTATACTGATCCCATGCACACTAAGAAGGATGATACATCTGGCAAAACAATATTAAATCTTAGATATTAGTTGGTGAATCTAAGACATTAATTAGACATTTCAACCAGAACATGAACTAAACTATGATTAGATGCAAGGCAACAAACAGCAAAGGTGACAAAGATGTCCTATGCAGAAGGTACTTCACACTGGCTGTGAAATATGGTGGGGAATCTGTAATATTGGGGAAAATATATTATTAAACAGGATATCATTAACTTCATTAAGAACAAGCAGATGTTAAATCAAAACTTGACTGCCTGAACCAAGAAGTATAAACTGGGCCAAGACTGGATTTTCCAGCAGCCAAAGTACTTCTCAGAATCGGTACAAAAAGGAGCCACAGAATCAAGGTTTTACAATGGCTCTCCCTGTCTCCTGACCTAAAGCCCATATAAGATCTGGGAAATGAGCTGAAGAAGCAAGGGATCAGAGAGTTTTGAGAGATTCTTTATGGAGGAATGGTTTTAGATAATTTTGTATGTATTCACTGTCCTTGTATTTACTTTATTAAAAGGGAATTTGGCCATGTATCTCCTAATAATCTATACATTTCATCCTATTTAAATTTTTGTCAGTATTTTAAGGGTGATATTCTTGTCAATATTTTGACAAAGATCAAAATGATAAGCAATAATGAAAAACATGGTGTTACAACCATGATTATCAGAATAATTTTTTGTTGATGGCACTGTAATAAATTGGTGAGTTTGTTTTTTTATCATTTCCCTGTTATTAGTCTTAACTTAGCACTCCTTTTTATCTTCAACTGTTTGCTGTTTCTTTTGAATTTTTGTAATACATGAACACACCACAGCACACAGCATGAACAGCACAAAATGTTTTCTCTGCATTTCAGCAAGAGAAGCAGCACACATTTAGTAACACAGCATCAGAGGAGCAGTGTGTGTGGACAGTACCTTGCTGATGGGTCACTAGCCATCCTGGGATTTGAAGCTACAACTTTCTGATGCACTTTGAGTTATGTGTTTAGTTCACTCTGTTGTCTTGGTTAGTTTCATGTTGCTTTTTGGTAGATTAGCTAAGTAACACCACTAACCAGATACATACCTCTGCTTTCCCTATTTATAGCCAGTCAACCCAAGTAAGTCAATGTGTGGTCACCATCATTCTAACCTGTGTTTTCGCAGAACTCTCTCTCTGCTACAATCAGGCCAGACTTGCATTCCATTACCGATCTGTTTGCTCTGGCTGGCAATTTTATTCGTGAAGGGCTGATCCCATTTGAAGCAGAGTTTGTCTATCTTTACCAGTGGTATTGTTTTTTCAGCTGCCAGGCTGTTTACAGTGCAGCAAGCCTGCGCTTGAGTTTATGCATGTGCTTCACAAAGAGACTTTTTGTATTTATGCTAATTTGTTTTTGGGACAAAACCGCATGGATTACACAGGATCTATCTGCCCGTTGAATTCCTGTATCTGCATCTCAATGTTTCCCGCACCTGAATCCCATTTGTAGACATGACAGATGAAAGGAACGATTATACAGACACAGCAGGTATGTCTTTACCAGCAGATCCTGCCCTTGAGCTGCACTCCCAGCTCCATTAACAACACCAATGGCTTGACCTTACACGGTTAGTCTCTGAACTGGTTCTCTACCTATGCTCACTGACACCCCCTCTCCTACACCCTCTTCACTGACTCTCGTTCCCATCATCCATTCCAAACATCATCACGCTTCTTTACCAGAGCGATATGTGGGAGACCCAGTGGGATGTGTAAACTTTATGCTCTCCTGTGAGCTATATTTCACTGAGTATCTGGAACTGATGGACGCTCAAAAGATTTCCATTGTTATTCACACATTCTTAAGACTTAAGACTGGGCTGCTGCTGCTGTTTGGAGGGTTGTGGGCTCTATAATATCTAACTTGTCCACCTTTATTTATCCGCTAAAGAGGGTGTTTAGCCATCCGAATTAGGAGCAGTCGAACAAAAATTCCTGGCTTCACCTAGGAAGCATTAGGGTCCTTGTAGCAGATAGTGGATAGAACGACTTAGCACTTCTGGTGGTTTACCAAAGTCTCGTTGTCAAGATGCAGGTCTGAATCTGGATGATGTCATCAATTAGCGGCAAAGCTAGACCAACACCTCAAAGGAAAGCATGTTGGCACTTCATGGGAACACCATTTGGCCATCTTACTTTGAGCAATCCTTCTGCAGCTTCTGGTAATGTAAGTGAGACCTGCATTGAACTAATGTAGTTGGGGACTTCTGAAAAGTAAAAGGAGAAAGTGAACATTTCCTACATCTATGTTCTTTCAGACAAAGTGTATCTACAAAAATAGTATCCAACTCCAATTTAGTTCCTTATAATCCATTTGTTAAGCCTGTTTCATTATTTGTTGATAAGAATCTTGACTCTCTCTATGTTCTTGCTCCCAGTCCATTGTCTCTTCACTTTCAATCCAGTCATAGACTGCAAAATCACCTCCTGGTCTTGTAATTATTAAAACTCTTATCTCAGGTCAATTACATATTTTCATGCAACTTTCATTGACAGCCCCTTGGCTAATGCTCCTATTAACATTCCCTCAAAATACTTCACTAGCTGAAGTATTTAGTGCTGCTAGAGTGAACAGTCTTCTCCCCAGCCATGGGATTGTGTGATCGACATCTTTTCTGCCTCAGTCATGTGATTATCCCTTGGTTCCAGGCTTATACACAGAAAAAGGAAGAATTTGTGACTGAGGCACTTAGGCAGGTATTTATTTGTCAGCCCACATCCCCTTTCGGTGCCAGCTTATTTGCAAAAGAAGGACGATGTACTCTGACCCTGCATCGACTAGCAGTGGCTGAATGTGGTCATGATGAGGTATCATTACCCTCTTCCTCTTATCCCGTCAGCCATAGAACTAGTCCTTGAGGCAAGATTTTTGCCAAGCTTGACTTACAGAGTGCATAAACTCATATCTGCACAAGCGATGAATGGAAGATGGCTTTTTCACCTCTGGTCATTACGAATACCTTGTAATGTCATATGAACTCGTAAAGGCTCCTTCTTTGTTCCAAGCATTCAATAATGATGTCTTTAGAGACATGTTAAACCTATATGTTATGGTTTATTTGGACAATATTCTCATTTATTCAACCTTGTACCCTGGACTTGTAAAATATGTAAGAGCAGTGCTTGATTTCCTGCTCAAACACAGATTGTATGTGAAGGCTGAGAAACAAGGTCACATTTTATAAAATATCTATTGTAGGTTTATCCAGGGTTTCAGTCTTGTCGCAGGGCCACATACCACTTACAAACCGATTGATATGTAAACCTAAGAAGTTACATAAAAAGTATTTATGAAATTTAAGTACATTGCTTACTTATTTGGAGCAGTGCTGTCTTAGTAACATGAAACTCCTGGGAAAGTATATGCCTGTGTTTTCTGTGTATGCAAAGCATCATTGGAAACCCTGAGCTGCTAGGAGAAGAGTTGTGTCCAGGCTCGAGATATCCTTAGTCAGCAGCTCATTGATGAGTTCCATCAAGCCCAGCCAGAGTGCCAGGCTCCTCATCCTAGGGGGTTGTACTCCCCATCGATCCCACCAATTACTGGGTCTTTAGTTATCCAGTCTATCATGTCATATCTCCAATTCTTTATAGGGACAAGCTTGTCCTCCTTCAGGTGCCAGTCCTGGAAGAGGGGTACTGTCACAGCCTTGCCTCTTCTGCCCCACCTCACGCAGTCCCAGTCACCTGATTACTGAGCCTGAGTTTGTGTTTTACCCTTTCTTTGTTTTCTTGAGTTGTGTGTAGAAAAAAAATACATAAATTACATGGGGATGGCTTTATCAATGGTATAACACCCAAAGGACAATTAGAAATGGAAAAACTAAAACAAGGATTACCACATCACAGAATGCAGGGTTTACACACACCAAAATTTGCTTAGATCTGTGCAGATTTTTTGCTAAGACTTAACAAAGCAAAAAGCCAAAATAAATAATATACACACAGTGCGATCATGACTTTGCAGACACTTCCCTCCCAAATGGGAGAGGTTATGGTCAGAAGAGAGATGCAAAGATTGTTACGTTTTCATTTGCAAAAAGACCAAAACAGTTATGAAAGAATATGGTGAGATGCCGGATCCAGATCTGGTTTGTTCCAGCACAGTTTAAACCTCAAGTCTACCACATATTTTAAAACTCTACAGAGCCATTCAGATGCATATTCGCTGGTGAGTTTATTAGAAATGGACGACCACTGCCACTTTTCTCTCCTAGTAAGAACACTGCACAGCAGAGACCCTCCAGCCAAATACAGCATCTGGCACAGTGGAGATACAACCACTAGCAATAGCATGCATACATCTTTGCAGTATCAGCAGCAGCATTGTCACTGGCCTCTGTATAAAATAATCAAAACAGAGGCACTGCTGTGAAATCTCCATGCTGTGGTTCATAATGATGTCAGTGTCAATTATGTGATGTGTTGTGTCTGAAATCACTGCTGACACTGTTGCTTATTTCTCCTGCTGATGGGGAGGCACCAGATGGGGAGGCACACTCACCAGAAGTCTTGTGAGTGTGACAAGTGAAATTGTAACAATGCAGTTACTGGAGGCTGCCCAGCTAGCTGTGTACTAGCACTGTGGGTGGTGAAAGGCTAGGAGTGATGTGACTTCTCTTCTTATTGCCTCAGGTCTTTACACTCCCAAGCTGCCTCCCCCCTTTCTCTCGTTCAAACAGACATACATGTTAAACATATATAAACATTTGGCTACGGCTGGGGTCGGCAACGTATAATACTCCAAGAGCTATTTGGACTTCCTCAAAGAGAGAAAACATTGTGAGCCGCAAATCTATTTTGACATCTAAAATTAAGATAATACTGCTTATTTTGTTTTTTACTTTTATGATATGTATAAAAACTAGGCTAGTGTGTTGCTTGTGAAATGTTATTTATTCAAAGCAACTATTTTGAACATGTAGAAAAAAATGTATTTTAACATTACAAGATCACAATACTCTTCAAATTTTGAACTGCAATAATAAAAAACAATAAAGAAAAATAAAATACTCTTAACACCCAAAATGGCTGACAGCGTCTCAGTTGACGTAATTTCATCAGGCTCAGAATCAGAATCGCGTCTATTGGCCTATTGGAGCAGCGAGCATGCTCTGTAAGATACATATGGATGTAGTGTAGGCTCATGTACACACATAATTTTATATATTATTGTTTTATACTGTTGTGCTTGAGAGACCCCATTGACCGGAATCAAATTCCTTGTATGGGTCGCTCACATACTCAGTGATTCTTATTCTGTACAACTGGTGCTGTACAACATGCTTTGGGTTCAAAGTCCACTGTACACTTGCTGTCTCTGCAGCTGGCAAAAGGGGTTTGATAGTGCAGCAGAGAAGAAGTCACTTGTATAGACCAGGCTCATCATTTTACATGTAATGAAGTAACTGAACAAACAAGATCAAGACCATTCCTCAGGAATTAAATGAGGGGGAAAAGGTTAATGTTTTTAAATGCACATATCAGTGCACTTGTATGTGTGAATAGTAATCAATGCATCGCAAGGGGCAAGCTTCCCTCTTTATATACACATGCTTACAGTGGAAATGTGGCAAAATGGAATATCAGTGTAGAAGGATTTAAAATGTAATAATGAAAAGCAAAATAGAAAATTATTAACCATATTATATTGTGGACCCCTAAGCACCTCTGAGGTACCCTTGAGCAAAGTACTATACACTGCTCCCCAGGTGGTGTGTTCATGGCTGCCCGCTGCTTCACTTGGTGAGTGAGTTAAATTCTGTTCACACTTTGTGCTTTGCTATGTTCACGTATGACAGAATGGTCACTTCACTCATTTTTGTGTAGTTAATGACAAGTTTGTCTTGTTGCATTTGCTCAAATTTGATATTAAAGAAAGATTTTCCATTTTAAAAACATCCTAAAGTTGATATGCCATTATAAGTGATCATTAAATGACACTTATGACCCAACCTATTTTTGAGATAAACGAATTCCCTGTTGCAATAGCTGGAAATATCTTCAGTCAAGAGACACATCAGTAGAATTTGTCAGTTAAAAGCTATATTTGAATGAGAAGGCTGCAGCTGCAGATTCCATCACAGCATCATACAGCATGAGCAGCTGGAGTTTAGTCTGGAGCTGTGGATGGATAAAAGGGTTTGAGCATAAAAAAATCTAGAAATGAGTGCCGTTATTAAATTTATCATGCTAATGAGTTATTTGCAAGCATGCAGGAGCAGAATAAAAAAGACATAATTTACATTCACATCCAAGGATGCAAGCATTATTGTTAAATTTTCTTCACTGTGATGACTGATGACTCTTGACACAAAGAACCACTAAAGGGCCTATTCCTGTTATGAGTGGAGGGTGTGGGGAAAGTGATTTGAAACATTAGCACAGTGAAGCGACAATGGGAGATGCATGTCCTAAAATAAACCAAGGAGTGAAATGAAGGAGCTGTTGGCTGTTCATGCTGAGGATTTTGTATCCTGTAGAATGAGACTTTTACTAGTAAAATACCTCTGAACTGAAGTTTTAATGATGCAAATCCAAAGTACCACAGTGAAAAAAACAGTAAAAGCATGGTGTTAACATACTGTTTTTTGTGTGTAAAAACAGTAACATACCACAAGTAGGTCAAACAAACACAGGTTTGTTTACACATGAGTGAATTAATGTTCACACAGCTCTACTCGACCATACCAGGGAATGTGGATCACCGCAGGCAAGAAGGAGCTGTCAGGCTTGCTTAAACAAACATTCCCCCTGGCCTCCAGAACTATTTTCTATAGGCATAATATATGGTATATACACACTCCACACATAGGCATGTTCAGAATAATACAAATTTTGGTTTTTGCTTCTCAGCAAGAATGTAAATTCGGGCCTACTAATGGTATCAAAAGATTAAAGAAAAATTAATTATAAAAGGGTTCCAAATGAACAATATTTAGACTGTGTTGTAGATGTAACATACTTTAATTACGGCTTTCACAGTAATGTGTAAAAACAAAACTGGATAAAGATTTGCTGTTAGGTCTTTGTTTTCTGCCAAAAACTTTGAAGAACATATTTTCATTTTGATAATGTGCATATATTTCTAATGTATGAGGTTCATGGCAAAAACAGTTACATGTAACTTGGTTATGGTCAGGACCAGGGTTAGCTTTAAGGTCAGGGTGAGGTTTAGGACCAGGATTATGTTTAGGACCAGAGTTAGGGTCAGGACAAGGGTTAGGTTTAGGACCAGGGTTATGGTCAAGACCAGGATTAGGTTTAGGACCAGGGATATGGTCAAGACCAGTGTTAGGTTTAGGATCAGAGTTGGTTTAGGATCAGATTAAGGTTTTGGACTATGGTTGGGGTCAGGATCAGGTTATGGTTTTGGACCAGGGTTGGGGTGTAGGAACATTAAATTTGGAATAAAATTTATTTTATTCAATTTGGTAAGCAAAAAGTTTTAGCTCAATTTACAGCTCCACCAGAATCAGAGAAGGCTGATTCAGCTATATTTTCATTAATTTAGTTAATAATAAATTATTATTCTATTATTTATTAATAAATGTATTATCTCAAGCGGGGTTTATTAAGTATCAGTATGAACTGTTCGTCCAGTAAACTAGTTCAGACAGAATACATCAATTAACCTTATAAAGCTCTTCTTGATTGCGTAGTTAAAATGAGTTTTGCTTGAAATACGGGAATTAGGGATCAATTTGATTATTATCAGAATCAGAATCAGAATCAGAGATCTTTACTTAACCCGGAGGAAATTGTTCACATCACGACTGCACACTCACACAAGACAGAACAATACAGAATAAAATACCTGTATAAATTACAGAAATATACTCAGACTAGAAATATATTAAAAAAGGAAACATAGTACAACTTACCCATAATAAAAAATATACTGTTACGTGCCCTGGCACGTATTGTGGTTTCCTCTCTCTCTCTCTCTGGCTCTCTCTCATCTTCTCCGTAGAGGCTGGTGGTCGTGTCTATCAACCTATCCGGAACCTCTGATTGGATGATCAGACTGGGAGGCCAGGATTGGAGAACGGTCGCGGACAGGGGCGTAGCAGCCAATTTAAAAGTGGGGGGGAACGTATGGTGATGTGACCCAAGGGTGTTCATACAGTATAATAAATTCTAAATAGAAGAACAGTGGGGCATTTTACAGCA
>JBBPDC010198802.1:0-14329 GCA_037974485.1 Hemigrammopetersius urotaenia
GAGGGAGAGAGAGAGGGAGTAAACAAAGTTAGAAGTAAAAAGTAAAGCAAGTTAAACAGCCTTTTTGGCCAGAGAGAGAGAGAGAGAGAGAGAACAGAAAGAAAGAAGAAGAAAAGAAGAAAAGTATTGTATAAACACCCCCTCTGAACAGTTTGGTATGTGGATCTGAGCTAAAACAAACATTGGATTATGTATTGCACTAGAAGTGTATAGGCTAAATCCCACCAGGCCTGACTGGAGCGCACTTCCACACTGCAGCCCACCACACACTTCCCTCTCTAACCTGGACCCCCTGCCCTCGGGGAACGCTGCATATCTCCAGTGGAGAGAGGGAGTGTTCAGAGAGGCTTCAGGTGTGACATGGCAGGTGCTTTGAGCTTACCTGATGATGACATACATGACCAGGCAGTTGCCCACAAGTCCCACCACGCAGACCACCATGTAGACCACGGCGATGGTGACCCTGACGCTCCGGGGGAACAGGTCGGTCATGTTCCCCTGACAGAGAGAGTCGTTGTAGAGGCACCTCGGGTCAGCAAAGCCCAGGGAATCGTTGGGGAACTCCATGAGCGCTGCCTGTTCCACACATACACACACACACACACACACGCGCACTTATCCAGTCCTTAACCAAAACCATGCAGGACGATGTGTTTGTTTTCCCTAAGAAACATTCCCCTGAACCGCTTCCACACACACACACACAGACACACACACGCTCATCAAGCCCTTTCTAAAGACCATCGTGGACGCTGTGTTGTGTTTTTATTTTCCTAGGAAACACACACCTGGACCACGGTAAGATCACTCTTACCAGAGTGATCGCACCGTAAACATCACAGTCCAGCTCCACGCTCGTGGTGCACGCGCCTGCATCGCGTCCGCCCGTGAAGTCCAACTCAGTGCTCCAGTAACAAGTGCAGGAAAGACACAACGTACCGTCAGATGCAGAGGACGCGCCGGGTCCGCGAGCTGCTCTTCCTCGGGACGGAGGTGTGGAGCGATTCCGACGGTGGACCGGGGGAGGGGGAGGGCGACCGCGGGCTCTCGGGCTCTTTTTGGCGCAGTTTGCACCAGTCAGCTTTCCAGACGCCTCAGATTAGTGTATATATCTCCAGCCTTTTTCTCATTTCTCTCTGTGTTTCTTCTCTCGCTCTAGCCTTCTCTCTCTCTCTCTCTCTCTCACTCTCTCGCTCTCGCGCTCGATTCCTCTCTCTCTTCAGAAAGGCAAGGAGCGCGCGCAGGGAGACGGGAGGGGGAGGAGGGAGCGCGAGAGGCGTTTGCTTCTTGTTGTGGATGTTCGGGCGCGACGTAGATCTCCCGCCGACATCTCTCTCTCTCTCTCTCTCTCTCTCTCTCTCTCTCTCTCTTTCGCTCTCTCTCTCTCTCTCTCTCTCTCTCTCTCGTTACGCGCGCAACAAGCACGGGGGCTGATGGTGACGAAAGGAAGTGACATGACATTTTTTTCTTACTGTAAACCCACTTGTTACTTTTAATCAGTCGCGAGTTGCTGCTGAGTGTCTGACTAAAAACTCAGCAAACTCCTGAAACCGCCTGAAATCACGAGAGTGCATCTCCTGACTACTGACCATCTCTCTGCACAGCGGGCTGCACTGCTGTCTTCACTGCAGCACGTTCACTGAACATAGATGGTCCAAAAACAATAAAAACAATAACAACAATCATAATAACAACAGCAACAATAATAACAGCAATAATAACCACAACAACAAACAAAACAACAATGATAATAACCATAAACAACAACACCAATAATGATAGTACTACGATAATAATAATAACATTAATAATAATAAATAATAAAAATAACAACAGTAATGGCAAAATTTTTCATGTATTATTATTATTATTGATGTTATTAAATTTCTGCCAGCTGTGTCCTGTGAGCTAAAGGTGTTTCTGCCCTCTGAGTGGTGATGTAAGCTACAGGGGGTGCTGGTGCTCATGTATCAAGAGAAATTCACAGCGATTCTTTTGTAGGGAAAGTAAGCCAAACTCCAGGAGTCACGTGATTATCTGCATGCCGTCTGAAATGAACACCGGTCGGTGCGGTGGTTTCCAGTCTTGGGGCTGAAGTGGTCATTGTACACCTCAGTGTTATCCCTGTTCTCAGACACGTGGTCCTCATCACACATGTAGGGTTCAAATAATTAAATAATAAATAATTAATAAATAATCAAACACTAACTTCACTTTCTACAAAGCTTGATGTAGTATGTATAATCCGAAGTTTGTCATTTATTCCTCGAACAACTTTTATATTCACTAAACCTACACTGTAAAAAGTGGAAAAGCGCACATGTGCATCAAGCGTTTTGAACTGATGTAATGTTTTTATTTAACTGCCTTGTATTGTATCATTCAAGATATTTATTTGAGTTGAGTAAAACCTGTTAAATTACTAGTTTCTTGCTGTGCTGAACAATATACCCTATTTTAGAGTCTATTTTGTGTCTACTTATTGAGCCTATTGACCCACCCATTGAGTGTTGTAGTGTGTACTGCATTTGCCTATATCAGTCTTAAAGGCTTAATAACAAAAGCAGAATGTTTTAAACAGAAAACTCAAGGAAATATGCAAACAATGAATGGGAGTTTGTAGCTGCCACTTAATTGATGGCTTTGCACTTTCATTCATCAACATTATTGACCACGTTTTTAAGCCCAGCATGTCAAACTGTGTGCCTTTCAGACGTTTTCTCTCATCTAAAACAAAAATTCAATCCATGACAGCCTTGCTGATGAGCTGATGAGCTGAAATGCTGAAGTCTGCAGTGCTGTTGCCTATTAGGGCTAAAATCTGACACAGGTGATTTCAAGTGCTGTCCATGGTCCTGAAAATCATGAGTCCTTGATCATAAATAAGAGATGCAATTAATATTTTAATGCACCGTGTATTACAGAGTTGGTTCATGGCCATAATGCATTTATTTAATGCTGAAAGTCCCACTTCTCTTAATGTTAATTAAGCACTTGTTTCAACATTTTGAGCATTTTAAGGGGAACAGCTGTGCAAGCATCCAGAAATATGCTGCAAGTGTGTGGATTGGAGAGGGTGGAGCCAGTGCCGACCTGAGCCTGGAGAAAGCCAGTACCAGGACATTATACTTCAAACATCTGGACAAGAAAATTTTAATTCAAATACAGATTTCTTTCCCTATGAAAAGTGCCATTGTATCAGACAATTAAAACCAAAAATAAATGTAAAGCTCATTGTACACTGTGAAAATTTTAGTTATTAATGTTAGTCTCCAGGTTGCCTTGTTATTTTAGTCAACCAAACCTATAATAAGATCAAATGTTTTTAAACAGATCACTATTATTACTTATTTTAGTGTATTATATGTTGTTCAGTGAACTCTATCGTTTTAGGAAGTTCAAATTCAAACACCATTTCAGATGCGTTTATCCAACTCCAATAAATGAACAGAATTAAACAACATTGAAAAGGTTTGTTTAGATGAACAAAATTAATATCTATATTTTTTATTTACTTTTGTGGTGTTATTTGTAACGCGTTTTGTGTTCCCAAAAGTACTGGAAAAGTGTGAATTAACGTGCCCAGTTTCGCACAAGACGCTTCCTGATACGACCCTGCTGCATCTTGTTCAGGCGTTTAGTCCTGCAGCCCGGCGGCATACATCCATGCAAGCTGCAGCCAGCAGACACAGAAAGGGTCCAGTGGACTTTGGACCCAGAGCCAGCTGTACAGCTCCAGTCGCAGAATCAGAATCGTGTTTATTGGTCGAGTGTGTGAGTGATACAAGGCATTTGATTCCGGTCAATGGTGTCTCTCAAGCACAACAGTATAAAACAGCAACAATGTGTAAATATCTGTGTGTACATGTGCCTACACCACACCCATATGTCTCTTACAGATCATGCTTGCTGCTCCAACAGGCCAATAGACGTAATTCTGATTCCGATGAAATTACGCCAATTGGTGCTGTCAGACGTTCTAGTGTTAAGAGGCTCGACCAAACTGTGAACAACAGTATATGTATTCACACAAACACCATGTGATTCTTGTGTGCTCCACCATCACAGTAACAGCACTTACTGTTGACTGGAGGATAATACAAACAGTGCATGACTTTATGCTTCGCTTCAGGCATCTTTATGTAGATGTGTCTATGTGGAGATGTTAACTCAGTCCCTTGCTTCTTTTGTCTCTCTCTTGGCTCCACACAGATCCCACCAGAGCCAAGGTGGAGTCAGAAGTCTGGGAAAACCTGTTGGCAGTGCAAAGAGCTTGGGCAGTTCCAGGAACGGTGTCCTCTTATGTGGGACAAATATTATACCTCATACACTGTGGGACTTCAAGTCCAAATCCCTGAAGTCCCACAGTGCTTCTCTTTGGAACAGAATACCTGGGAGTGTATAAGGGAGTAGTAATCAAGCCTTGGCGGATTTAGAGGAAACCACCATCCATCAATGCTTGGTTCAAAGCATGACACTGGAGAAAAGGGAGAGACAGATCCTGGAAAAGACAATACTGGGTATGTGTTGGTCCTGAGCATAGACACGTCTAGATCAGTCCTGGTTGAGCTGAACTAGGACTGCAGGTTCTGATAATCTGTTACGCTCATTAGTTTCTGGGGGATTTGTTGGTTCTTACCAAGCCATTTATGGGTAAGGATGCCTAAAGACACACATGGCCAGGTTCAATTTCATTTTTTAATTAAACCACAACAATGACACACACTTTTTTATAACTAGCCTGAGCTTTAGTGTCCTGAAGTCTGTTTATGAGTCTGCAGTGTGTTTGGCTCCATGTTATTTTCTCCATGTTTGTCTCTTATTTATATCGGTTTAATTATACTCTCCCCTTTTTTTACCCTCACTGTTGAGTGCT
Organism: Hemigrammopetersius urotaenia; assembly: GCA_037974485.1. Taxonomy (NCBI): domain Eukaryota; kingdom Metazoa; phylum Chordata; class Actinopteri; order Characiformes; family Alestidae; genus Hemigrammopetersius; species Hemigrammopetersius urotaenia. Next base: position 4,877 of record JBBPDC010198802.1, read on the forward strand.
GCTGTTGTAAAAAAAATTTTTTAAATGTAATACTTTAACAGTACTCTGGCCCTGATCATCTGATGAATTAGCTGTGTACACATGTGCTGAAAGTGATATGAATGGATGTTTTGACACTGGAACGATGCCCATATTTCAAAAACCGTAGGAGGAGAAGAGGCACTAAATTCAGGTTTAAAAAATGTGAAATACTGGATGTGTTCTCCCGTCCACCAGGTCTAACTAATCATACAGAGCGCCACATTTACACCCTTCCGGATGACATTTACACCCTTCCAGAAATTGGGGTAATGCTTGACACAAGGAGTCACACAGCGACAGCAGCCTTGAAATGCTTTTGCCATCTGGCAGAGCTACTGGGCTCTGTGTTGACTGTATGGCATGTCAGACAAATGGCTGTCCAGCCTGAGTCATGCTGCGGGCTATGTGGAGAAGGAGGTGGTCGAGAGTTATGATCGATTGGTCACACCTGTGTGACTGTGACTATATTCCTGCAGTAGGAAGAAAGTGAGAGAAAACCTCAAGTGGAGCTACATGAAGGCTGATGTCCGACAAGGGCTTTCGTTTGATTTAAACGGAGAAATGCAAAAATAAACATCCAGAATGTATTTAACTGTCAGTGCAGGTTTAAAACAGTTGGTGCAGCAAAGTAAGGGAAATAACACTGTATCCCCACCTAGCAGAGAGCAGGGTAAGCTGTACAGAACAAGGGACAATAAATGGCATCATGGGAAAGCAGCACAGGTCAAGAGCTAAGAAGGTTTTACCACAGGAGGAAGGCAGGGAAGAGGCAAAGGAAGGAAAGCATTAAAAATAATAATAATGAGAACCATTATATCCCAACTGTCCAGTTTTACATCTGAAAGCTGCCCTGTGAAGCTGACAATCCAAGCTGAAGTTTGATGTAATTGGTTCAACGGTTAATGATGGTAAATCATTTTAAATTTGAAGGAATTGTCTCAGAGGAAAAAAGTCATACTCACTGCACTCTGAGTCATATTTTCATGTTCCATTTACTTTATATGATATCTAAGCACAGTTCCATCTGGCTGGTGCTTATAAAGGCACTGAGGACAAGTAACTTAAAATGAGAACAAGTAACTTACAAACACAAACATTCTAAAATGCATAATAAAGAATAATTTTCATCGCTTAATTTAATGTAACCTTACAGACGATCTATTTTGATGTTTATTTTGCCAAAGTAGATTATGAAATCATGATTATTTCATTTCAGCAGGGTATGACACAGCATAAGGGACAACAAAAGGAAATTGCATCATGGGAAAGAATACTGAGGAAGGTACACCTCCCCAAACCTATTCTCACCACCTTCTACAGAGGCACCACCAAGAACGAACTGACCAGCTGCACCACAGTCTGGTGTGGAAACGCTGGCTGCTATGAATGTTTATATTTCTGTTCACATTTTCTTGTACACTGCCCACACACTGCAGTACATTTACAAATAATAACTCTACATTGGCACAATGATAACTCATCTCCAGGTTGTTTTGTAATCTACAATACTGTATCGTTGTGTCTCCCTGTTGTGTCCCCCCATAGTATTTGTACATAAAGAGATATAATTATATCGGTTTAATTATACTCTCCCCCCCTTTTTCACCCTCACTGTTGATCTGTGCTGCTGTTGTAAAAAAAAAAAAAATGTAAAAAATGTAATAATACTCTGTAACAATACTCTGCCCCTGATCATCTGATGAATTAGCGGTGTACACATGCGCTAAAGGGGATATGAATGGATGTTTTGACGCTGGAACAATGCCCATATTTCAAAAACCGTAGGAGGAGAAGAGGCACTAAATTCAGGTGTAAAAAATTTGCACTGTTTTCATTCTCTCTTTGTAATCTTTAGTCTACTGTATTATAACTCTGCTGTATGCTGTATACTGTATAACATTGTAGTGTGGCTATAATTACATATTTTTTATTTGTGGCAATAGTTATATATATTTCTTAATTACTGTTATTACTTAATTACTATATATATATATATATATATTAGTGCTGGGCCGTTAACGGCGCGAGATTCTTATCGCGCCATAAAAAAAATATGTTGTTGTGTTGTGTCCCCCCATAGTATTTGTACATAAAGAGATATAATTATATCAGTTTAATTATACTCTCCCCCATTTTTTTACCCTCACTGTTTATCTGTCTGAGTGCTGCTGATGTGTTGTGTTCTGTGTTGCACCGATGATCCAGGAGGACGATATTCCGTCTCACTATATGGGTGGGATGACAATAAAGCTCTACTTGACTTTTACGTTTTTTAAGAATCATTGGTTAATGACAAATATATTTCACACCATTTTAAAGGCACTGATTAAATAATATATGTTTGCTATGTATCACAATTACACAAATGTGCAATAAAAGAGAAATATTCTGCTCAGGTGAGAGAAGGGATGAAGTGTGAGAGGTTTGTTTCTTTCTCCTGCTATAACAGAAAATAAGAAGGGCAGAAAGAATACATTAACAGACACTGAAGTGCCTACAATCAGGTCCTCTGTCTCTAACGCTGGAAGAATAAAGCATGGCACGGAAGAAAAGGGGGTTTTGGGTGAAAGAAGCTCCTTTCCTATCCAGTGCCCTTGAAAACAAAGTGTTTGTGACTTGGACACATGATTGTACTTGGTATAAAATATTTACATTATCTGGAGGTTCCTTATGCTTACATGTTGTCTCTCAAAACGAAAAAAAGCTTTTAACCTGGAAAGGTTCTTCTTTTTTTTTTCTTAGTAACCTAATCTCTCTGCTAGTCACACTCAAAATCTTTATTTGTTTACTTTGCACAGTTACATTATACATAGTCTCAGTCTCAGACGTCACGCCCACGGAACATGCACAAACAGATCAATGACTTACTGCTTGTTTTCTTCTCCTTTGATTTTCTATGCTGACTTACTTGTTGCACGCCGGTCTGTTGTTGTGGGGACATTTCCACGCCCCGAAACGTGACGCTAAACGAAACGAACTGTGATTGGTTGTTTGACATGTCAGTCAAAACGGCCTTATGGGCGGGCCTTGGCCAAAGAAAGCTGCTATGAATTCCAGACCTTCAGCCGTCAGTCTACGGCTACGCGAGACTACATTATACATACTGTGTGTATTAATAGCATGTACAGCATTTAAAATGAGATGTGCATGGAGTGGTATATATAGCTTATAAAGAAATTACTGGTAGATGTAATTTTCCAGACGAAAATCACACGTACATTCCCAGAACAGCAAGTGATGTGGAGCAACCCAAAATATATATATATATATATGGAGCAGTTAAAACAGCTCCCACTCTTCTGGGAAGGCTTTGCACAAGATTTTGGAGCACTGCTGTAGGGATTTGCCTCAATCAAGCATTACTGAGGTCTGCCTTCCTGGTTCACAACTGGCATCCTACTTCACCCCAAAGGGGTCTGAAGATATTGAAGTTAGGACTCTGTGCAGGCCAGTGAAGCTCCTTCATTTCCATATTTCTTCATCCAACTCGCTTTGGGCGTAGATGTGCTATCATTGCTGAACCAGGAAAGGGCCTCCTGAAACTGCAGACTGTAAGTTTTATAGAACAGCACTGTAAGCTCTATAGAATGGCACTGTAAGTTCTATAGAATAGCATTGTAAGTTCTAAAGTACAAAGAAAGTGCCTTTGTTCATTACCTCTGTGTGGATGGAAGTTGGTCAGAGTCTTCAACCACAGAACTCCATAGTTCCATGAATGAACTGAAAGAATTGGAATTCATAATGTCTGTGAATTTGCAAACAAATATTTAAGCACTTAATCAAGTCAAAAACGGTATTTTGTCTCTTGTCACTGTTATTGTCAAAAGTGTAAAGTGAATGACAAAACTGTGTTGATGTAATACGTCCAGGTTATGTAGAACTGAAATACACATTCGAAGGTAAATTAAATACCGCACTTTTCAGAGCTCTGTTTATGCTATAAACAGTAGCCTTTCGAGCACTCACCCTACTCTTGTTTGTGTAATCAACTAAAACTAAAACGGAGGGGCCTACATGCCGGACTGCAGCGCACGGCTTGAGGAGAGCCAGGGCGAGGCCCGCATAGAGGGTCTCGGGCCGGACTGCAGTGCAGGGCTCGAGGAGAGCCAGGACGAGGCCCGCGGAGAGGGTCTTGTGCCGGACTGCGGCGCAGGGCTCGAGGAGAATCAGTGCGAGGCCTGCGAAGAGGGTCTCGGGCCGGACTGCGGCGCAGGGCTCGAGGAGAGCCAGGGCGAGGCCTGCGGAGAGGGTAGGACTGCAGCGGAGAGTGAGCGGGGAGACTCGTGGCAGGGTGCTCGAGAGGGCAGGGGACACAAAGCCCGAACTTTGGGACTGGGATCACCTTGCCAGCCGAGCATCTCGCTGGTGGTGGCACGGCCTCAGTGAGGGACCCAGACCTCTGGACCAGGACGGCGTCCAGGGGTTCTCACCTACGTCGTCTCCAGGGCTTCCCTCCAGCCCGGCCCAGGACTGTGGGGGAACGACGAGAGGGGTGAGCAGGGATGCTGTCCTCTTTCTTTATGTTTGTAAATAAAGAGAGCACAGTAATGGATGCCTGCCTGCCAGGGAAAAAGACACCAGGCAGTAGACGCTCGCTCACATTTTCCAAAAATGTAACAAATTTACAGCAACCCAAAAGCGAAAGGAAAATCAGAGAAGACTCTTAGCTCTCCCTCAAGACCTCTTTGGGGTTCTTTCAGGGGCTATTTTGTGTGTTTTGTTGGCTGTTTTTGCCCTCTTTCCCCCTCTCTACCTCACACAACACGACAAGGCTAAAGTTCTTAAATAGGCAGTCCTTAAATACAGAAGTGGTTAGATCACACTCTGCCAATGTCGAATTCACATTATTTAATATTTATTAGTTTTGCTCTTTATTTTTTACACAGTTGTTGCTGCTAAAATGAATGTAATACTAGAACTATTTAGACGATTTGGCCAATATTGTTGTGTTTTTGATATTTACAAAGTTTTGGAATGCCTTTAAATTCAGTGTAGTGTCACGTCAAGCCATGCACAGGGAGTGAAGCGGGGTGCAAGGGGCAGATGGGTTTTTAATGAACAAAAACATACAGACTCCATACAGAAAATAAACAGGCACGAGGACCTTTTAAACACTAAACAAAACTACACAAAAGAGACATCAGGATCAGGGAACATGAGGATAATAGTGAGGGATGGTCAGCAACTAAAATACAAAACTCCAAAACTTAAATACTCTAACACACTCAGACAAGAATCAATAAAAAAGCACAACCACTTAATATAATTACAAAACACAGGGCAGCTGACAATGTGAAAACAGACACAAACCTACACCAGTTCAAAATAAGAGTCCCAACAAAATTGTGATTAAAGTGAAAACAAAGGCGGTCTCTACCAATACCTGACATGAAGTATATTTTTTGCTCTTCTAATAAGTGCTTAGTAGTTTATTTATTCTGTGATGTAACCTTACTAACAAACAGCACAAAAAATGCTAATATTAAAGTAAAAAGATGCATTATCTCGGAATCTGTATCCGTGTCGACAGTCGTGTATCGGATTGGAACCGGAAAAACGTGGATCGGCCCATCGCTAATTGTTACTTCCCTAGAACTGCCATTCCTACACTCATAAATATACTAGGGGGAAAGTTTTCAAAGAAATTCCCAAAAAGGACTTCGATAAACTCTAATAAAAGGAAGCTCACCACGAGACGTAATACAATTATAAAGGTATATTTTTTTCTTGCAGCAAGGGAACAAGTCACATCAGTCAGAGCCTAACAGAGGTGTTGTCCTGAAACTTAAGCATGTGCTTTCCATTTTATCTAGCATTAAGCAGTGTGTGTGTGTGTAACATCGTTGTCGTTAGGTTAGTCAAAACAAAAGTGTCCCTCTATCAGAGATACAGAGAAGACAGTACTCACAGAGATAGATATAAGACAGAGAGGTTACAGGATTATAAACTCAAAGGTTTCTTAATGATTACATGTGTGCTTGAACTCGCTAGTATATATACAAACCTAATAAGAAATAATGATTTAATATGTAGGACATTTTAATAAGGATAACATTTATCTAACAAAAGTATATAATATGTGAGTTCTTTAAGGATCTCACACGCCTTGCTTACAAACACATAAAAGGTTGGTATAAGCTTTGAAAATGATGCCTGGTTCAATTTGAGAGTAGCGAGATTGAGGCATTGCGTTATGCCCCAACCCGGCACTATTTTGTAACTAGAGGAGACACAGAGAAACAAGGGGTTTGAGAGAGTTAGAGCAGTGGAGGGGCCTGAGGGAACCAAGGCAGGCAGAAGAAAGGCATGAGTAATTATGGTTGAAGCTCTCTATGACACAAACACTGAGCTTTCCCCTTCATCCATCTGTCCTCAAAGAGAGGGTAGGATGGCAAATTCACACATCTGTAAGGAACAAGTACTTCTCTTCCCTTCACTTTCATAATACTTTCATACAGCTGGTCAGATTCCACATTGCACATAGCTATGCCACCATTAAATAGAGCTGTGTGTGACAGGAGCACATTTTTGACTAAAATAAAATGGAAAAGTCTGGTGTGGATAAAATCATCAGTATAATAACTAATTGTGTGTTATTAGCATGTTGCACAGACAGCAGAAATGAAAAACAATTTTGTAGCCAGAGCATATTCCCTGTAAATGCACATTGTAAATTTTATACATTTTATACATATGTCAATATCTGAGATAGTAGATAACATCCTGTAAATCTTGTCCATATCTAATGCATATTTATAATTAGTGTAGCAACCTGTTGTCACAGGGGCCGGGTGTAACCGGCTCCCGTGATTTACCTCGGAGCAAGGACCAGTCTGGAAAACAGAGATCCATGATAAGAGTCTTTATTAAACAAAACCAAAACTGAAATGAAACCTGGCTCTAGGGCCGCTACAAACATGGACGTGAAACGTGAACATACATACAGGAACATGAGGTGGAAAATGAGGCGATGGACAGACAGTGAGGTCAAAACAACACAGAACTTAAATACAAACAGTAACCAAGCACCAACACAAAACAGGTGAAAACCCAAAACACGTGACAACTGAACTAAACCGACATGAACATCAAAATAAAAGTCCCAAGAAAAAACGAAAAGCAGTGGCCCCTAGTGGCCACTGACCCAACCGTGACACCTGTAAAATCTACTTGTTCATCTACATGTAACTCCTGATTATAGTCCATACAAACTGTACATTATGTTCATATCACTGTACATCCATCTGTAAATATCATCCAGTTTCTTCTTGTACATATAACCTTACGTGCACTTATAACTGCATGTAATTATAACTCCACTTATAATTACCTTTAACCTGTAATTGCTGCTTATTGCACTTCTGGTTAGACCTAAACTGCATTTCGTTGCCTTGTACTTGTACAGGTGTAATGACAATAAAGTTGAATCGAATCTAATCTAAAGAGTGAAAAAAGGATCATTTCTTACAGATGTCTTTCCATATTTTTCACACAAAAATCAATATGAGACAAGGATAACCTGAACACATTTTGAAATGTGTGAAACATCTGGCATACAACTAACACAGCTTTCCACAATAAGTACATGATATTAACAGTAAAACATGGTGGTGGTAGTGTGATGGTATGTGGATGCTCTTTCAGGGGCTGGATGAGTTGCTATAATGAATTTTGCTTGTAAATCTTGCAGTAAAATATCAGTTTATCAGTCTGTGATCTGAAGCTCAGAAAGGGTATGCAGACATGACAACTGGAAGCACAAGTGTATATCTGAAAGGTCAAAACGAATCAAATTAAGGCTTTGACATGACCACGTCAAAGTCAAGACCCCACTGAGATGCTCTGGCAGGACCTGGGTGGTGTGTGACTGGAAGCCCCCCCAATGTGACTGAAATAAAGCAGTTTTGACAGAGTCAACATTCCTCAACGTTTTCCTTTATGACTATTACTATTACCATCACTGTTCAATTAGTTTACTCATACATGACAAGCAACGAGGAGCAATGAGATACTCGCTATCAGACTAGTATGATGCATAGCTTGGTATATGCAGTTCACTGAAGGAGAAAAGTAAATGCCTTAATGCCGTTATAAATAATTAATGTCACAGACTGTCAGTGCATTAAGCACAGGGTGTGAACTGTGCAATGATCGCACATTGGTCAGCACTCAGACACAGTTAGCATTCTGCTCACCTATTGCCCTTTATGTGAATCATGCCACTTATGTGTCACACTGTCATTAACCATTTATATCCAGATAGATGGTGCACGGTGATTCTCTCTCTCTCTCTCACACACACACACACAAACACACACATGCACTCACATACATACATATAGGCAGAGCATTGGCACAACTGGGTATAGAGAGAAATAGAAAGAGAGAGAGAGAGAGAGAGAAGGAGAGGGAAACAGAGAAAGAGAGAAGGAGAGAGAGAGAGAGAGGGTTATAGAGAGAGAGAGAAGGAGAGGGGGAAGAGAGAGAGAGAGGTAGAGGGAAAAGGGGAGAGAAAAAGAGGGAGAGAGAGAAGGAGAGAGGGAGAGAAAGAGAGAGAGAGAGAGAGAGAGAGAGGGAGAGAGAGAGAGAGAAGGAGAGACTGTAGTGTGTAAGGCATTCCGTTTTCTGGACTTATGATTTTAAGTGGAATGTGGGGCAAATTCTCTGGCTTTTGTTCTCCTGTACGTTCCTTTCACATCACACTCCTTATTATGCTGGACTTGCATGCTAAATATGGCCCTTTGGGAAAATAGCTGGAGCAAATTGCATAATGTACACTGAACGTAGCATGGCAACCTCAGCAATTGAGTCACAGTCACCATAGCTGTAATGCTATAAAGCATGGATCTCCGAGTCAGGCCCTGGAGAGCCACAGCAAATACGCAAGTTATTAGATGTGTTTCCCAGCCATGGGCGCAGCCGGGGAGGCTGCATTTCTCAGCTGTCATTTCACTAAAGGCTGTCCCATTTTGTAGGATAATCAGAATGAGCCAGAGAGTCTAACTCTTTCTTTGTGAGAAATCAAAGGTTTCAGTTTGTGTATCTTTCCAAGCATTCACTGAAAAAAACTGAACATGGCAGAAACAGCTGTGTGTGGGTGAAACACTGTTGTGTCCTTTAATGAGAGATTTAAATGTGTCACATCACTGGGGCCATCTTGATTGTGGGCGAGCAAGTGCTGAGGATTCCCCTACCTGACTTTGAGATGTTTTCCAATCTTATTGAAGAAATATATAATGTGTACTTGTATATATCCATATTTAATAAGTCATAGGTATAATAGTATCATTAAGTTATACGTTATCATTATTGAATTAAAATGATGTAGCGGCTGTTGAAGCTGCTGTAGGAAGCAGGTGGGCATTAGGACCCAGGGGGAGCTACACGGCGCTGCTTGTTAGCGAGTAGCAACCGGAGCCCGTTCAGTAATAT
>JBBPDC010198855.1:0-14324 GCA_037974485.1 Hemigrammopetersius urotaenia
TCTTTAAGTCCATCTCATGAAAAATCGGAGCAGAAACAAAGGTGTTGCGTTTATATTTTTGTTGAGTGTATATATAGCACATGTATACTTTTATACAAGGTCCCTTTCATTTCAGGCTTTACAATATATTGTTCGTTAACCATAACTGCAGTATTGGCAGTTGCGGAGCCACTAGCATAGCGACTAATCTTAAACATTCCAGATGTGTTTTCTGTGTGATGCACCAAAGTTTCTTGCAATATCATAGGTAAAAGTGTGTATGTTATAAGCCACTATGTAACTGTGATATGACATCTTCTCCAAAGTGTTTTACTCTGGTGGCTAATTCACCGCACATGTTCATGATGGCTGCTTTTTTCCACCTGAGCAGTCTCAGTAAAAGGCCTCTGGAAACTGTCGGAGAAAGCTTTGACCCTTCACTTCAAACAGCTGATCATTCTTTGGACACTACACAGGCCTCAGACCTGCTCTTGATGAAGGGCAGAGCACACCAACTGGCCTTGACACAAATATCTGTAAGATAACAACTTTATCTTGAATAATGCCCCCTCAATCTTTACAAATTTACTGTCCTCCAAACTGTAAAGTTTTACAGCCCTGGATTCTGCCAATCAGCTGCAAGGCCTGAAAGGTTTATGAGCAATCCAAGTCCAATCGTGATGAGTCTCTGTGATTATGCTGAAGTACAGAAGAGCTACATCAGACCATTTCACTGTAAGAGACCTTCAGATGTGATATGTTAAAATCATGTAAAGTAAAATCAAAGTTTGCACATTTAGATAGAACCAGTCCCAATTTACTGGGGGCTCCGAAGATCATCCAAAAATATTTCAGAAATGTCCAGCTTTCATTTGTATATGATATCCAAGGTAGTTGAGAGTGGAATCCTTTAGTTCTACCTTTTAACTAGAAACTGACCAAACAACTTTATAAATTATTCTACTCAAAGTCCTGTCTATTGCCTTTAAGAACTGGAGAGTAACTAGTGGATCACTCAAGACAGGGCAAGGTGCAAAGTCAAGCCACATCAGAACTTAACACTTCGCCTATATAATACACAATGACATATTCAGCTGTCGTAAAGTGCTGAGAGCACTTTCATTTCAGAAGTGAAACATGGCTGACTCAGCCAACTGTCTTGTGTGGACATGTTGGTTGGCATGATAACGTATGTTTGTTTAATGTTAAGGCGTTACCAGGGGATCCTGGGAAAGTAGTCTCTTCTGGAGTGACTGAATGCTAGTGGAATTCAAAAGGGAGTTCTTGAGCGAGGTGGGCCTAGAGTAAATCAATGGTTTCTTCCACAGAAGTTAGGCGCAGTGGCATGTGTATTTCTTGACAAGGCTTTTGTCATTTAGAAGTTGCTGCTGTCATAAACCAAACCACATTTGAATTTTATACAAAGGACGAATATAATTCATGAAAACAAACAAAGAATTCGGCTGAAAGGAATTCCAAACTTTGAAATAAGCAGAGCATTTATGTCAGAAGAATACGTTATTTGTTATATTTCCTCACCAGAAATATAACAAATGTTTTTTGATATACCCAACCCTTTCCAGCTGGCGCATTCAACACAGAGTGCTGGTCAGGCCGAAATAACAATTAAAACCATTTATTGCACCCAGTAAAGACAATGACTGGAGTACTTTGGCACAATCATTTTTCATAGTCTTTATTTGTTTCTTATATTTATTTATTGTGAACTAAATTAATGAAAATGTATTTACACAGAAACATACTGAAATAAACTGAAGGTAAATTTCAGTGAATAACCAATTGTGTTATATTTATGCCATTCCATTTAAATAGATAAAACAATAGCATTCTCTTTCTCAGTTCTGTCCCTTTCACACTCAGGCATGCACATAAACACATCAATGTCATTATTATAAACTACTAGGGCCCCACTTTTACCTTCTTGCAGATTTTAGAATAACCTCAACCCTACTTGAGTCATGAGTTAACTAAGCTAGTATGAATGAGGCACAGCATTTGCTGTCTTACCACATTCTCTTGATAAGATGAAGCATCAGCAAAGCTATTACAAATAACTAACAGCAACCAAAACACCATAATACTCGAGGTGAGTCAGACTGGCCTATTTTGCTTCCTATCAGGGTGTTCACCCTTATGGAGGTCAAGTAGGGGTTTTTGTTGTTGTAAACACTGCTCTGTGTTCAAAATCCAAGATACCTCACTATCACACTTCTGCGTGTAGAAAACAGATCTTCAGCAGACCTTCCGTTTTCTATAAACGGAGTGGGAGCTCTGTGTTGTAGTGGTACACCAATGAAGTTTAGAAAACTAAACCTCACATGTTCAGGCTTCCTGTGTGTGCTGTGTTTCACAAAATACCAATAAGCCACCTGATGTCAGACCACAAACATGAGGCCTTGCATGTTTACCTGTAAGGGTTGTTGGAAATGGACCACATGGACTGCTAATGAAACAGCAAACAATACATAGAAATATGTCACACAGCTGCATTTGGCTTTGTTGCGATGATAATATTCCCTAGTACTGCAAGGAATGCAATAAATGGGTCACTACAAATGTTAAACTGTCATACGCATCTCTAATCACCTCTGAAGGCAGTCGGATCATTAGTTCTGTCCAAGATGCACTTGAGCCTGTTTACAGTGCTGCCCACTAATGGCCCGATTCCTCAAGACACATGCAAACGCCAGGTATTCTCATGAAGGACTACATGTTGGAGGCACCAATTAAAGACTATGAAAACAAAAAAAAAGACCCCAAAGATAAAACATGGCTGAAAGAAGGGCAAAGGGCAACAAAGCACTGACATTTAGTTCTTAGAGGACTTTAACCTATGAATTCTAGCTACCTGATAATACTTATCTTGGGCAATAGTAAAGACTTTACTGAATAGGATTATGTTTAAATACACAAATCTGAGTTATGTTATGGTCTACAACCAGGATCAACATCAACTGCAGGTACATTATATGGACAAAAGTACTGGGGTACATCTGTTTCTTAAGAGTTTAGGCTAGGCCCCTTATTTCCAATCCTAATGCTTCAGCATGCCAAAACAATGCCATGCTTCCAACTTTGTGGACACAGTTTGGGGAGGAACCTTTTCTATTTCAGAATGACTGTGCCCCAGTACATTAACTGGAATGGAGATTGTGAACTAGGCCTTCTTATCCAGCATCGGTGCCTGACCCTGTAAATGCTCTACAGCAGCGGCTCCCAATCTTTATTTGGTCACCGGTTTAATATCAGAAACTATTTTATTGGAGTGGCAGGTATACGTATTTATACAAATAAATGATACGCATAAAAATGGGGGTATCTTTAAAATATAATAATAAACATAAATCCAGTGTGTACTCGCAGCTTTATTAACAGCATTTACCTAACAACGAGCCGACAACATAACATAGGTAATATCCACGTTTTTTTTTCTGTGCAGCCCGCGGACCGGTACCACATGACCCGCGGCCGGGCCCGGGGTTTGGGGACCACTACTCTACAGAATGAATGGGTACAAATTCCCCACAATAACTGAAATATCTTGTGGAAGCTGCTAACTACAAAGTGGGGTCAGCTCCTCTTTAAAGTCTATGTATTTGAATGTAATGTCCCTGCAGGTATACTGGTTAGGTTTCCCAATACTTTTGTCCATATAGTGTACCAAGGTACTGGTTTAGACCAGGGTTTGGTTGAATCACATAAACGTTATTGCACGCATCGGCGTCCCAAATGATCCAGAAAACAGAACAAACAGGTTTAAATGTCCTCAAGTACAGACCATATGACTACTTGATGTTTAATAGTCCGATGAAATGACAATAGGGGTTGCATTCTTGTGGTTTAGTGCGTCCTAACCTGCTTTTCATGTCATTGGAAAGAGGCCATGAGGGGAATTACATAACCCATGCATACAGAACAAAGTGAACAGACCACTACTGTTTCACAGGGTATTGAGGAGAAGTCTACAGGTCACATAGGCACAAAGAAGTCACTCGCTGTTTTCACAATCACGCCCAAGACCACAAGTCAACAATAACATAAGCTATACCTGTAACCTGCATTTGAGGTCCTCAAACACAGTAGGAGGCTATAAGTACACAGTGATGTTATGTCACACTGCTTTCACAGGACAGAGCAGTGATGGAATGAAAGGAGAGCACAGCTACAGAGTGCCTTTAATGTGCAGGCTAACTGACACTACAGTTCCAGAAAAAATAAGAGACCACCAAGTCAGCATCTCCATGAGTATGGCAACCATTGCATGCCAGTGTCTGTTCAATTCCTACACAAGCACCTCATTCTGCTTCATGAGTAGTGCTGGACGGTATACCAGTTCATACTGAAAAATGTTTTTTATTATTGTTATATGATTTTTCTTATGCTGCAATACCGGTTTAAATAGCCTAAAGAATGTTGAGAAAGTGGCACAGCTGGAAACTGTTTATGGGGACCGCTACAGTTCATCTGAACGAGCTGAAGCTCCATGTGATATGTCAGATAAACGACGTGTGGATAATAGGGCATAAAATATTACTTTTATGGAGTGCATTTTTGTGCAATTTCTTATTTTTAGCTTTTCTGTGCATGCGATTTCTCAAAAATACTTCCATACACAGTAAAATTAATATACAAGCCGCTTAGTTCGAGCTCGTCTGATTCTGACATGTGTATGTGTATGATTCTTTACATCAACGAGATCAAACCGGACAAACTAAGGGCTAAATAATCCTATAATTTTATCTCAGCATTATGAAGAAACACGGTTAGCTCCTCATGTCATGGCGCGGACTCAGTGGATTCATCAGCAAAAATATTTCAGTCAAGTAATAATAATAACAACATTATTTATACAGCAGATACCACGGATCACAGTACAGCTTCACATCGAGTCCATTCCAACACAGAACACAGCAAACCATACAAATAAAGTAATAACACTGTTTTTTTGTATTTTCTTCATCTTTCTGTGAGAAAAAGAGCTCCAACACCTGGCAGACGCTCTTTCTGGGTTTTAGACTAATTTTCATAAAGTTATACTTGATTCTAGGAGTAAAACTTGTGCGTGCTGCTCTACTCCTGTGGGCTCCCAGACTCCTGCTTCTCCGCGTCTCTTCACTCCTTCTGTACAGGAACTAAAGGTCCCCACAGCTTTACATGACTTTTATTTTGTTTTTATCACCTAAAATAAAAGACAATTTGGTGTTTTTGTTGTTTAGTGCATAAGTGCAACGTTTTTCTTTATATAACTTTACTTCTACAGGACACAGGGACTCCAGATAAGGCTCAGGCAGAACTTCCATGAAAGAACTTGTTTTGCTGTGTGACGACCATTTTTGAAAGATCCATGTCACTGGAGTTCTAATATTGTCCTATAATTTAGAAAAATACAGTGATAAACATTTTTTCCATACTGCCCTGCTCTATTTGAGGTACTGATTAGTGATCACCTGAATTTAATCACATCTTATTTAATGAGTAAAAGTATAAGAACACTGCTGTATTCAACACTCACCTCTCGCAATGAGACCAGTTGTATAGTAAAACACTACAAGAAAGACATCAAAGGTAATTATTGCCATTTTGTTAAAGAGTGAGCAAGAGATTTGTTTTCTTTTAATTATTCAAGTTCTGTAAACGCTGCATCATTTCTCTTATTTTGATGTTTTGTCATTTCCTTTAAAAGTATGATTTTAAATAATATGTTTATTTGGAAATGAGGAAAAATATTGTCAGCAGTTATTAAAACTAAAGCAAAGCTATTCAGTTCAATACTTGCACCTATAAAAGATAAAACCTAAGAAACAACATTTTGTCTCATGAATACACAACTCATATTTGTATCCCTCAGGTTTCTGCTCTTGCATGAACTGTAACTCTAAGGCAGCGCTTTAGGAGGTGTAGCTGGACCACTCTAATACATTTCTTTCTTATTTTCTCTTATCTTATCTTAAAGTCCCTGCTGGTGTAATGGTCAGGCGCTCCTGTACCTTTGTTCACATAGTGTTTATGGTGCGTAACTACCTTTGAGAAAACTCAGCTAAACACAGTGTGCACTTTTGTGTTATGCGATAATGATAAAACTAACATAATGCTAGTTATCAGCAAATATATGTTAATGATGTGTTAATGAAGAGAACTCTTGAACGCATGTATCTGGCCCCTGCAATCAGAAGGTCGGGGGGTTTGAATCCCAACACTGTTAGTGTCGCCACTGATTTACCCTTGAGTAAGGTCCCCACATACTGCTCCCTGGCGCCCCTCGTTGATGGCAGCCTCCTGCTTCACTTTGTGAATGGGTTAAATACAGAGAAAGAATTTTACACTGTTCACACTGTGTGTTGTGGTGTGTGTGTGTGTGTGTGTGTGGTATGTTTTGAGATGTTTAATATGATTGTGTTTGTTGTCATTATTTCTAAAGCATTTTCACATGTGATATATCAGAGAATGCATTTTACTAAATGTTTTTCACAGCATTACACTGGATTATAAAATATTGTTTATATAGACATCCTTTACTCAAGCCTTTTAGATGTATTAGACCACACTGAATTCTCACTAATTTGTGAAAGTTGTTATTGTTTCACAAACTCAATTTTCTAACTCAGCAACACAACATCTCTATCTCGTCATTACTGAGTATTCTTTTTTTCCCCAGAAGCCTGTTAACTGATACATGTTAGTAAACTGTGGTCTTAGTGAATCAAATATTCAGGCGAAATACATCTAGTCTTTTATCCTTAAATAATAGAGTTTATTAAGAAATGGTGTATCTTTTCAGCCTGTGGATGGCCGTAAAGATCCCTTGGAAGGCAGAGCTCACTCATATATCTTGGAACCACTACACCATTGGTTGTGAGATGAGTTTCAATACTGGGCATAAGATTCGATTCAATTTTCAATAAACTATATTGATGCTACAAAGCTCAAATAATCTACTATACAGACTTATTTGGCTTGGATAGTAAAAATATACGTTTTCAAACAATTCAAAGACTCTCGGAAGAGACGGAGGGCCGCATTATCAATACAGATTTGCATTTCAATATCATTACACCTGTAACTAACACGCCTTCTATAGAGATGTCAATAAACAGGGTCAGTACACCCCTACAAATAAGCTTTTTGATGTTTTTTCTATTGCCTGTTTCATAACATGCTGATAAAACTAGATCTAGATTGGCCATTGCAAAGTCCACACAGCCACCAACGGTAATTTCTATGATTTAATTCAATAATGTGAAAGATCAAGGCAGAAGAAACAATTATATGTTTATTCAGTTACAGTGTGCATCTGTAATCATGCATCAGCAATGAGCAGACGATGCTAAACTGACCTCAGGTCAGCTATGGTATAACACCAGCTGCTGAATCACCACAACATGCCTGGACACATAACAAAAGTAGCAATCACTTAACACGGGCGTATCAGCAAAAGCCTGTTTGTCATAAAATTAGTGTTACATAAGTGAACTTCTTTCACAGACATGTTTATATAGGCCAGCATTCTCAATCTCCACTTGTTTTAGTCCAGCCTGGCCCAGAGAGGAGTCAACCACTGCATATCATGAAACCTGTTTTAAGCAGAATGACTTTTGTACTCGCCCAACAAAGTACAGAGGTCTGCTACATGCTGCATTTGATACTGTAAATAAACATTCAAGCGCCCTATTAATAAGTGGAAAATGCACCTAAAGCTGTAAAATTATAGACCAGGTCAAACACCAATCATAAAACAAAAGAGGGCACTGGTTATTAAACAATATTCCAGGTCTCCAAAGCTTGCAGACACTTGACTGAACTTTTTAGAGTCATTTTGGATCAACTCACATGATTCTAAAAGACTGGTGGACTGCATCCAAGTTTTCCAGAAAACACAGCAAATCTGAAACTCAACTCACAGCCCATAATATAAGGGTGATTATATAGGAGTTGCCCCTGCTATCAGAAGGTTGTGTGTTCGAATCCCAGGACTGCCAGTGGCACTACTGAGGTACCCTTGAGAAAAGCACCGCTCTTTGGACACTGCTTCACTGACTACCCGCTGCTTCACTTGGTGAATGGGTTAAATACAGAGAAAGAAGTTCACATTGTTCATATTGTGTGCTGTGGTGTCCTCACGCATGACTATAAGGGACCACTTTAGGTTAGCACTTCATAAGGGTGCACTTTCATGGTAGACTAGATCCACTTGGGCTATTTCTGGAAGGTTCAAGAGAGCTTTAAGTCATTCAGCTGTAAAGGCCAGAAACATTAAAAACGTTTATATGTAATGTTACGATTTGATCGCACACCTTGACATATAAGTAAATAATCTGTATGAAGGCACCTTAAGAATGCTAAAACGTTATCTCTGTGATTTGCATGTTGCGGCAGTGCGAATGTAAAATACACTTCAATCAAGTACATTAAACACATTAAGGAAAGATAACACTGTTTAAATGGCTTTCCAACTCTTTGTTATCTCTGATTAGGCTGAGATAATGCAGAGACTGCAGTGCTGCATGAATTTAATGCAAGAGGTCAATTAAATACTGAAATGCTCTCGACGGTTGCTGCAGGAATGTTCCAAAATGATTTGCCAAGGCACAGCTTCAAAGGGTTAAACTTAAACCTGGAGATCTGTGCGGTTTTAATGGGCCCAGGATGTTGACACAGTCGTGCTGAGTATGGACTCTAGCTGGCATGATTCCTGGTCTTGAAGCTGGTCAAGACGTTTCATGCTTAGTTACTGGAAGGGAAGATTTAGTGGTTCCAACCACTGGAGGAAAAAGGCTCACTTCTCGGGAACTGTCCTTTTGATTAACAGATCAGTTATTTTGTAGGACAAACAAATGTGTCACAGTGAATCTGTGAAAGTAGTATAAAACAGTAACAAAGTTTTTTATGGGGTTTTTAAAATTATTATTCACAAGAATTGTCCTTTTCAACACCAGATCAATTGTTTTGTAGGACAAACAAATGGGAACCTATTTGAACTGCTTAATAGTACCAAAAGCTAACGGAGTGGATTGTCTCATAAGAGTCACTTTGTTTAATTATCAAATGTCCAGTAAGGCCTGGTACAATATAAGCAAATGTCAACTAGCGATTTCAGAGAAACATAATATATTTAAATGTAATCCTAACCCTACACTACTGTAGCTTCTCAGGTTAATTTACACCTGTATTAATATGGCCTGATCATTATTTCCTCCCTCTTTCTCTACTATTCACAAAGACAGGGTGCCCTCTAGTGATAATATTGAAGCATTGCAAGGCTCATAGCTGAGTCAGCAAAGGCCGTGCCGTACCTCAAACAGTGCTCTTTCTTTGTAACAAGAGATCAAATCAAAGTGCTATTTTTACGCATTCAGTGTATGAAATATCCTGGAACACCAGCCCTTAAGCCTGACAGTGTATATGTGGGTGCGTGCAAGCACTTATTTTACTATTAAAGGCACAAACACTAATAATAATGGACTTTATTTCCCAAGTGTGCTTGCACAGACGTGTGAAGTGCAGGTGTTATATATGCCGGCATGTGTGGCTTTAAGTTGCAGGTCATAACACGCTCTTCATTTCGTCTCTTTTAGCAGTGCTGAGTATTCAGCCTGAAGCTAATTTACAGTTGGACTAGAGTCTTTGAAATAAAGCTTTTTGCATGTCAGTGTAACACAAATGGGAACAAACGTTTAAAGTAGATTTTTTGACATAAATTGCATTATGCTTCAAAATAACACGCTCAGGCGAGCATCACATGACAAAATGTATAAATGAATTTTTGAAAAAGATTATTTAAACCTATTAGCCTTCAACCCCATTTCTGCCCTCATTTTACGGACTGCAGTACCTAACTTTAAAAGCTCACAACTCCCTCATACTTTGGGCCGTTCTCATGTTTGTCTTGCACATGAAACTCCAGGGTCTTAGCTTTCAAATGACACCAACCACAAAAATGTACAACATACTGTCACAAAGCAACACAGGATGCACTTAAGGATTTTATAAGCATTTGTGTCAAAGTCTTTGAATTCAGCAGTGCCTTATCCTCCTGGCATTGTAAATTGGGCTGAAAATACATCTAGGCCATAGCCACAGGCCTTGTGAACTTATCTTCATATATACATTACAACTGTTTCAGTAAAGGCAGACATATGTTTTTAGCCATTCTGAGACTCCAAAGGACTCGTTTGAACAGCAAGAGCCTCAGCTATTGACTTTATTGAAGTGAAAATCCTTTTATTACTGCGAAAAACGTTTCTGGGCAGATCTTATTTTGATTCCGGATCTGGAACCCGGCCCCCTAGTGGACGCTCAACAAGCTACAGAATTACACAGGTCAACAACAATTTTTTTAATAATCATCAGAAACAACAACACACTTTTCTAAAACAGGTTTTCATGCTGATTTCAGATCTGCCTTCATTTTTTTTCGGTCACATCAACTTTTTAAATTAGGAGTAATATTAGATTTGCAATTAACTTTTTTATTCAACTGCAGGTACCAATCAAGTAACTGTTTCAATTTTCAGTGTGAAGTCAGACAGACCACACTGTGGCATAGATATAATGATCAGTGTCAGTCAGCTCCCACTGTTTCTTCAAAAACGCTTAGCATATGATAAATGTTAATTATACCAACTATCAAGCAATTTATAACAAAAACTGTATGTGCGAGAAAAAACTAAACACAGATTTGAAATCAGCATGAAAAACACAACAAAGCCCACAGAAATGCATCTCTGATGATTTTGACCTGTTGACCTGTGTAATCATTTAGAGTTTTCTTAGAGAACCGAAATTAGTCATTCTCTGGCACCTTTGTTTTAAGAGTGTTGTCAGCTTTACCAAGTAAACTTTACCCTAAAGGACGGTGGAGAATGGAAAGGTGTCAGGTTGTTTGTGTGCTCTTTATGTTTTCCTGCACTGAGGCTGGACTAACCTCTGTGCTCCAGTAGAAGGGGCCTGTGCGGACCACGCCTGCATTCTCTCTGCCCGGGTACACTCCTCCCTCCACCACTCCGTGCTCACACAGTTCCATCGTGGCCAGCTCCTGAGCCAAGTCTGACTGGCTGACTGACCGGCGCCACCGTGACAGGGGTGACGTAACGGGGATCCCGGTCTGTGAGGGCATGCGACCTCTAGGCCCGTTTGCCCAGTTGGCTTGAGCTTTGATCTGCATCCGGCTGGAGCTCTCGCTGCGGCGGGTGGTCCGAGGGTCACTGCGGGGAACGGCTCGTCCCCGCTCTGGCTCCTGGGGGAGGGAGAGGGACACTTTGGCCAGGCAGGAGCCAGGACTGAGGTAACGGGAGGTGGAGGGCGAGTACCTGGAGGCCTGAGGTTGGCTGCGGGAGATGTAGCTTAAATTGGGGTCGTACAGGTCATGCGGGCGGTACGTGCTGAGCAGGGTGGAGCCGGCGGCGTATTTGGGAGAGGAGTAAACTGGAGACATGATGAAGAGAAGGTGGAGGAAGGAGTCAGCCACACAGCAAAGAGAGCCAGACTGAAAAAAAGGAAACACAATAAAAGAATTTACTTGTTACAAATGTGTACATTAATTTCAATTCAGTTCAAATTTATTTACACAGTACTTTTCACAAGTGACGTTGCGAAGGGGCTTTACAGAATCCAGGGCCTAGTGAGTAAACCAGAGGCAACAGAGGTAAGGAAGAAACCTCGAGAGGAACCACGACTCAGAGAAGCCTGTTCTCATTCGGTCGACATCAGAGAATGAAGAAGAATAGAGTAAACACAATTACTTGGTTTAATGTATTCTCTTTCAGCAATAATTACATTCATGCAATATATTTAATTCATGAAATCAATGTACATATATCAAGTACATTCAAAGTACTTTTCACTTACACTATATGGACAAAAGTATTGGGACACACCTGTTTTTCAGGGTTTGGGCTATACCACTTATTTCCAGTGAAGGGCAGTCTTAATGCTGCAGCATAGCAAGACGTTCTGAATAGAAAAGAAAATGTTATTCCCCAAACTCTGTCCACAAAGTTTGACATGGCGTTGTCCAAAATGTTTTAGTATACTGAAGCATTAAGACTGTCGTTCACTGGAAGTAAGGGGCCGAGACCAAACCCTGAAAAACAGGTGTGGCTTTGTTCATATTGTGTATCTCACTTCGGAGCTAATCAGTGTTGGTAGCAACAGCAGCCTCTGAAACTGCAGCTAACAGCACCACCTACTAATCAGATATTTCATGTTGTTCACCCAGACGCTGGACACATGCCTGAATGTGCGGCACCATTATGCAATTGTACTACCACTTAATAACAGTTGTAAAGTCTTCAGTTTCTATAATAGTAACTGTTTTATGCAATAAAACTGTATATACACTATATGGGCAAAAGTACTGAGCCACACCTCTTTGTTACTGAATAATTCTTCCAGTTACTTACTACCCAATTTGTGGAAGGTCCAAACACTTGTGGAAAGCCTTCCAAGAAGAGCAGAAGCTATTATAGCTGCAAAGGTGGGTTTATGAATTTCAATGTAATATCATCAACGCCTCTGTTGCTATAAAAAAGAGTTATGTCAGCACTGGAACTAAAGTTTGCTAACCGCTAATGCTAACGTTTTTTTAAGCAATAAAGTTTTCTGATTCTGATTATTTATTTACCATTACATTTAAATTTTTAAGGGTAATGCATTAAACGTGAAGTGTTCTGGGAGCATAGTTGGGGACATATTTAGCATACACACTATAAAAATAGGTTTTTGTTTTTTTTTACCAAAACACGTGTTTTTTCACTATACGCGGGTGCTTTTGAAACGTAACCCTGTGAAAAAGCAGGGGCGTACCGTGTTCTACATATATCTATACATCCACTTTGTACATACATGCATACATACATAAACTCAATGTGTACATGCATACATATACTTATCTAAGTTTACATATACATATACATTTTTCAATACACACGTCCATATTTATATTTCTAGATATTTATATGTCTGTATAATGTACTTTTAATACTGTACTGTTGGTTTTCATTCTATTGTTTTTCATTTTTGCTGCTCATACCTTCGTACTGTCCACTTTCTGCCGTCACAATGCAAATTAAGAATAAAGGTTTATCTAATCTTATCTCGTATCAAGTTTTTAAAGAATTAGTCAGAAATTTTTTTTTAAAAAGTGCATGAACTAGGTGCTACCGACTCTGTTTTTTCACACATGACTTGTGAGACTTGTCTCATCTTACTAAAAGGTCATTGGTAAACTTTTATAGTCTCAAAATACGTATCACTACAAAAGAATGGGATGTGAAAAAAATCCCTTGAAATCCTAACTTGTAGCAAACGTCACTGAATGAAACAAGAAAGAAAAACACACGTACACACACACAGAAGGAGGCGGCTTCTATTAAGAGCCTTGCTTGTGTTGTTCTAGCATTCCTGCAAAGCCAGCCAAAAAGAAAGAGCAATCTCAGCACGACCTGGATGAGCACACTTCCCAGGGGCTATCACAACAGCACGGCCCGTATTACAGGGGCTCTTTTCCTCCTCCATTTCTGAAAAATGTGTCAATAGAGGTAAAAGTGCATAGCAGACCTTTAGGGTGCTCCATGTGTAGTTGTTCTCACTGGGCTCTCAGTTTTGGTCACTCAGCGATGTACCATGTCTGATAATTCATTTTTATTCTTCTCACATTTGTTCCTTATGGTAATTGATAATTTTACACAAGCAGTAATTATGAGAAAAAAAATGCTCTGTGTGTATGCACATAGGAAGCAAACCAACGTTCTCCAGTTAACGGAACACAAACAGCTCTCTCTGACATGACCTCAGCTATGAGGACTGGGGCTCCACTATTCTAAATACACTCTATGGACAAAAGTATTGGGTTGTCTGACAATTACACCACCAGGGGCTTTAATGACACTGCATTCAAATACTGTACATAGACGTTAATATGGAGTTGGTCCGTCTTTTGCAACTATAACAGCTTCCGCTCTTCTTGGAAGGCTTTTTTTGCCCATTTATTCTGTAGAGCATTTATGAGGTCAGTCACTGACGTTGGATGAGAAGGTCTGGCTCACAATCTTCGTTTCAGTTTATCCCAAAGGTGTTGGATGGGGTTGATGTCAGGACTCTGTGTGCGCCTGTCAAGTTCTTCCACAGCAAACTCATCCAGCCATGTCTGGGTGGTGGCGGCCTAGTGGTAGGATACTTGCCTCTGGACCAAGATGTCGAATCCTACCTTCAGCACACCACCACTGGGTCCCTGAGCAAGACCCTTAACCACAAGTTGCTCCAGGGAGACTGTCCCCTGTAGTTAGGAAATGGAAGTCGCTTTGGATAAAAGCGTCTGATAAATGCTG
>JBBPDC010198865.1:0-14324 GCA_037974485.1 Hemigrammopetersius urotaenia
ATGGAGTCCTGCCTGTCAGCCTGTTCCTTGCCCCGAGGTAAATCACGAGGGCCAATACCATCCAGCCCTCGTGACAATATGTTCTTAAATACATATTCTTATATATACTTGTTATCTTGACATCTATTTTTGTGATGATGCATTATCACTAGGGTTGTCCTGAATATTTGGGCTCAAAAAAATTTCGGTCGAAAATGGCAAATAATGCATTTTCGGTTTCTGACAATTTTGGTTTTTAATGTGACTGAAACAGTGATGACGCAATCAACAACCACAACTTGCACACGCCAGATTGGATTAGAGTCAACATGTCTGCCGTGTGGCGCATTTCCATATATCTAAGAAAGACATGCGGAAAGCCAATGGTAAGCATGCAATGCCGAAATTTCTAGAGGGGGTGCATTCACAAATATTTTCTCAATTTTGGGATTAGTTTATTATATAAAATCAACACATCTCGATTGAGCACAGAAGAGGCATGACCCTTCAAGCACAACCACTCCGTCTGTGTTTCTGAAAAGGCAAGAAAGTTTTCCAGTGATTCCAGTATATGGGCTGTGCCAATCTTTGTTTTGATACACTATTTTGTTAAAGGCCTACAGAGAATTTTGTTTATCTTTCAACAGTTTTTAAAGCAACAGTTTTTTTGTTCTGAATGCACTTGTTTTATGAAAGAAGATATTTAATTGTATAATATTTTGGCTAGCTTGCTTTTAGGCTATTCAGGAGGGGGGCCAAGTAAAATATTTTATTTTATTTTATATTGTGAATTGTTTGAATGCTAATAAATATTTTCATAGTTTTGTAACAGATTTATTCTTTGAATCATGAATATTAATGTATGCAATTGCAATGCTTGAATTTAGTGAGGTAAGTACACACAGTCACAGCCTTAATGGCACTATTACAAAAAATAATAATATAATAATTTCTTTGTGTTACAGTTATCGGCCATGTGTTTCCTCATTTTCGGTATTCGGTTTCGGCCAAAAAAAAAAAAAAAAAAATCACACCCACCTATATTTTCTTCATCTTACATTTGATCCTATTAGCTGACGTCAGCTAATTAGTACAATTGTAATTAGTAATGCTTTTCAACTGTTTGTATTTTATGCTCATTACAAGAAATACAGATGGGCTCCATAGCAACATCATCCCCAGCTAATTTTCAATATCTCTCGTAGAGCAAGTGAAGTTGGATGTCTAGAAGTCACACAAAAGGCATTAGCGCACTGGGAGGCAAGCAGCCTGGACGCACAATCAAGGAGCTCTCCTTGAGCTGCAACTGAATAAGCTATAATGCTGGTCACAGCGAGGGCACCAGGAGGCTCCTGCTTCCACTGCGGGTGATTAAAGATGTATGTGCGTGTGTGTGTGTGTCTGTGCATGTATGTGTGTGTGTGTGCTTGTGTGTGTGTGTGTGTGTGAGATAGTGCTTGTGTGTCTATGTGTGCCTAATGTCCACACCCAGGAGAGAGGAAAGGAAGAGAGAACTTACTTGGCAGCTCTATTGGAAAACTGATGAATATGGATCATGTTAAGGCAGTGGCCCCTAAATATCCAGATGTCAGCCTGATTTCTGACAAGAACATGATAGAGGCTATATAAATAAATAAATAAACTGACATGTAAATAAATAATAAAGCTGCTCGCATGGAAGACATACAAAGTGATCTGACATTATACATACTTTCCATACTTTCAGCCCACTGTTTGATGTGATGGTACTGAGTTCACAATTCAATAATGTCAACATGTATTAAAAGCTGTGGCAAAACAAACAAATGAGACTAGATCAGCAAGGCAGGAGGAGTGTGGAAAAAGGCATGTATGCGTTGGGTTGCTGATTGATGCTGATTGTTTGCAAACTTTGCTGTTCAAACAATGGAGTAGCATCAGATACCATTATTAATAGAATGAGCATTCCCCATGGTGTATTATTATATGTCTATGATGCACATTGTCAAATTGTTTGCATTGTGATGCATTTTCCTTTCCCTCATATATATTAATTAGAAGCAATTGATATATTACTAAATTGCTTCTAATTAATGCAGATTTTTACATTTTGTGATTCCCAAACATCTGTCTATATTTCAGTTAATGTTTTCTGATTGTCTAGGAACATATGAAGACATTTTTTAAATGTACAGCTAAAAAATAACTTTATCACTTATACTAAAATTCAGTATTTCAATGGATACTAATTTAGTGTGAATAAGGGGAGAACACTCAAGATCCTCCCAACAATCAATCCCTGTGTTTGGGTTTGTTTGTATTTGCAAGTGTTTGTTTGATCAGTGCACTTTAGCTTAAAGAACCACTCATTTGACAGGTTCTTAATGGAATCAAAACTAATTATTTCATGACATAAAGAATGTTTATTTTGGAGAGTGTACCTACATTGCACAATAATGTATTCCTTCTATCACTAGTCCAGCATGAGTTAAGGTAATGCCACCTTAGAGTGCCTTATGCCTATTCTGAATGACCTCACATTTGTTTCTATAACATGTATATATGTATTGAGTCATCTAATGTGGGGGATATAAATGTCATAGGACTAGAAACTCAGCACTAATGCATAAATAATTAGAAAAAACATTCTGAGCACTCTGAGTCATGTTGATACACCTACCTCTGGCTCTCTGTGATTCAATGCTATTCAAAACTCAATGCCAAACAATCAGCACTGGCAGCTTTCATGATTTGCTGGCAAATATAAAAAAAAAGAAAAAAAGAAGTGCATCTTCTATTTTTAAGGACTTCATGGCCATGCTGTGTACCATTCGTCATTTTGTTTTGAAAGGCTGAACCAGGAAGTGTTTACCCTGGAGATAAATAATGTAAGGCATTCATGATTATTATGAAGGTAAAACTAAAACGTAACCAGCAGGAGAAACGGGGAGAATATAACGATTGGGGTGCACATTTTATCTGTCCAACATGAACTGTGTGATCTTTCAAATCTTGTACTGTCCAGGAATTAATATTTCCAAAGGGGTTCTTTGGAATGAAGATGTTGCAGAGCTATTTAGGAGACCTGAAGAATCTGTCAATCATGTGGTTACACCTGACTAAATAATGGTTACATCTGACTATATAATGTCTCTCTTCAAATGGCAGATATGGTGGAACTATATCTGAGATTTGACTGACCCCATTAATGTTGATCATTTTAATGTTGATAGCTTTATGACTAAATGATGGTAATTAAAAATGCTATAAAACTGGTTAAGAAAACAAAAATAAGTCCTAAAGTCTGTGCTCTCTATCAATCTCGGGTGTAAGTGTAAGGGCTGGGAAATCCCAGGTGTGTGCGTTTGCTGCAGGGTGTGAAATTCCCTAGGCTTCGCCTTACCGTTTGTGGAAGGAGGATGGCCAGGACATGCGAGGCTTTTTGAGCCCGGGTCGGTGATTCTCCACGGTCCGGTTGCAGCACAGGTAGCGCTCGGTGTCGGAGTGATAGCGCTGCTTGATGCGAATGTGGGTCCGAGGTTGTCTCCATAAATGTTTGGGAGGCTTAGCGAAGCCGGCTCCCTCTCGGCTTAGAGCTGCACACTCCATCCCTGGATAAATACGCTTGTTTTGCTGTCCACAGTGAAGACGGGAGTGGTTTGAGCAGCTCTTGGGGTCTTGGATGACTTTCTCCGAACGCAACTTTTAGATCATTTCCGACGCGGAGCTGTCCACCGCCACGTGGTGCTGAAACGGGCAGCGGCTCTCAGGACAAGAAAAGTTACCAAAACGACCGAGTAGATCCTTCAGCTAAAAGAAAGCTTCTACAGTCACGTCGGTTCACCTTTGAAAAAACGAACAAGCAAACAAAAACACGCACCGGCTTCCTTCAGCTGACCAAACACACTCGTTTCATCGTGTTCCTCACACTGAGAGCGACAGAAGCACACTTAAACCCAGTCAGTCCGTGCTCTGAAACTGAAACTCTTCAGGCCGACAGAGACCGGGACTCAAGCTGCCTGCCGAGTCCCCGTGCGTTACCAGCACCAAGACGACGATGTGCTGGAGTGACCGCCCAGTTCCACTTACATCACCACAAACACCAGCCTCTAACGCCAGCCTCGCTGTCATTATAAAAACATGATCTCCATCTGAAGCTCATTTATCTTCACAGGAACAAACCACAGCCGAGTAAAGCACAAAGCACAAATCGGGCAGGATCTGAGACATCTATGAGATGTCGTGCATGATGTCGTGCATCTCCTATAAACCACATCTAAACCTGATCCAAATATACATAAAACCCTTAAGGCATAAAACCTTTAAATGGCACTGTCAGTAATACAATGAATTACAATGGATTGCGCACACAGAGACATTCCATCAGAGTATTACTGTGCAATAAAACAGTTTCGGTAACCAGAAACACTAACAGGGTAAATGGGGAAAATTGGGCATGATGGTCCACATATGTCTGTGTGGGTGTGTAATCATAATTGGTGCTGTGGTGCTCTAGCAAAATGTCCTAACCCAATCTTTTTTACACCATTTGAAAACACCAGCTGCTGTTCACATTACGTAAATATTTCATGATCGAAACCAGAATAGAGATAAAACCAGTTCAAAAAAGTGTGCTGTTTTTTCTTAAAAACCTGTTTGTTACAACATCGTGGACATATGGGAATTTAAAACTTCAATAAAATTTAGTGGTTTATATATAAATAAAGTTGTCCTAGGTTGTTTGATATGAAAAGCTCTGTTCTATAGATAATGACCCAACAATCATGTTCACATGTCAACGATCATGTTCACAACGATAGTCATAGGAATCAAACTACCTCATAAAAAATAAATAAAATGGCATCAGGCCATTTAATGGTTAAATGGCCTGATGCTATAGTTTTGAGAAGGTTTTGACCAAAAATGTATTCCAAAGAAAACTTTCAGATTTACAACCCCTGGATTGATATCACCACCACTGTAAAGAAACCAGAAAGGTTCTCTACAATGCACAATTTCACATCAAAGTGATCTGAATTACAGCTCAACAGCACTTTCCAAAAATTGTGGAATTCCCTTGTAATTAATAGAGAAACACCTAATTATTCCATAATAAATATCAAGAGATGATGCAGAGGTTCTGTTAGTCAATGGGCAGGGCTTTACACTTTCCAGTAAAAGAGCAGGCAGGCTCATCCGGTCATTTCCAACTCTGTATTCATGGTCACATCACACTGCCCTTTAAGAGCTTTAGTAAACATAAAGGGCTAAAATGTGCTATGCAGAGCAAAAGGAAACCACCTGAGAAAAACATCACTGCCCCGGCTCCCTCTTTCTGACCTTTCTCCCATTTAATCTTTCTGCCATTTGATCCGACAAGCAATTAACATTCATTTGAGAGGGGAGAGAGAAGATATGAGCACAGCTGCAAAACAACCAAATTACTAGGGCTTCCTGTTGTGTGTCCTGATTTGGTGTCTGTATGTTCTGAGGCAGTGACTAGCCTTTGACTTCTCCATAACGGCCCTGCGTCAGTGGAGCCCAGATGCACAATGTAATGAAATATGTGGACGCACACACAAAAGCACAATAAAGGAGCTTGCAACCTCAGGCAGTGAGAGAAATGACAGGGGCTGGGGGATGCAAACCTAACCTCTGGTTGGCTAAGCTCACAGATTCTGCTCTCTGAAAATGAGCTCTGTGCATAGAATGAGACTGGGGACAAGATTTTTTTTATTTGTTGCCAAATACATTACACTATTTGTAGCTGGTTTGCATGTACTGAAGCATTTAATTTGTTTAGAAGCCTCTGTGCCTGCTGCTTTGACAACTGCCTTTCACCACACAGGGTAAAAAGTATAGGTAGAAGTCTCCGATCCAAGGTACAAAGAGCTGCTGTGGTTGCAAGTTTCAATTCCAACAAACCACCAACAAATCTAATAAATTTCTTGAAAACTGACCAACTGACCCATCCATGTTACTGAGGAGTTTTGGAGCTACCTGTCCGAGCTTGAGAAGGCCTGTCTGAATGCATGAAAGTGGTGGCTATTGGTGTCTCCCTCCTCATTCACTCCTATAACTCACCAAAAATTAGGTCTGAGAATCTGAGAAGAGTATTGCTAAAATGCTACCAGGTTGGAATGTACTGTTGTGGCTAATCAAAACTATGCAGATTGGAAAGCAGCTATAAACATGACAAATAAAACTGGACAACATATACTACTAAAAACAGTGTGGTTTGTGTGACAGTAAAAATAATCGCACACTAAATTTAGGAGCTGTGTACAACACCTCCTCACTGGGTTAAATAAGATTATTACCAATGTTCTGCCAAGGTTGTCCAGCTGAGAAGAAGTTGCTATGGACAGCTGTGGCTGGGGCATGGATCATTAAATAAGCAGAATCAGGTTTGCTCCTACCTGGTGGCGAAGAAAACCTGCAGCCACCTCTGCACTACAAAGTGAACAGTTGAATTGATGTAAATATGTCAGTTTTTCCACTCTAGCAGACAATGCCTAATTAATGTTACAGAGCTATGTGCTTTCCACTGGTGTTAGACAAATGGCTCAGGTTAGAGGTTATGGGTTAAAAAGAGCTGATGACTGACCTGTGCTCAGTTTGGGCATCACTAATTGTGTCCAGGTTCCTGGTCTCCATGTTGGCCAAGGCTGTTTTGTAGAGGGCCTCCAGGTCCAGTAGTTTCTTGGTGTCAAGAGTGGAGTGTCGTCGGGCAAGAGGAGGCAAGAGAAGAGGTCCCGAGAAACGTCTACGAATGGCATAGCTGGGCTTAGGGACTGACTCTGGCATACAGAAGCCATGAGAGTCACGTCGCCTCTGTGGGCACAAACAACGAGAGATCAAAACATCACCGATCACAGATACCACAAAACAGATTTGCTATCCTTAAAAAAAATATCTGTGGCAGCATTATGTATCTATGAACAATCCCATCACTTGTCATATCAATAAGTCATGTTATTTTATTCAGTAATGAAAAAAACAGTGCAGACCCACCTATATTAACCAAAACATTGTATGTTAATGTTTTTAACACACACTGCTTTTCAAATATGAAATGCTCTGAATATTTAATGTTTAAAAACTTATTCTCAATGTTATACATCATCCTAAATTATTATGGCACAATCTGAACACTCTGAACATGTTACATTTTCTTTTAAGAGCATCCAATAAATGATTAAAAACCTAAGAAGTAGTGATGTCGCATTGAAGTAAATTTATATGTAAAATTTATATCACACACGCACACACACACACACACACATATATATATATATATATATGTATATATCAAAACATCATCATCAACTTTCAAACTGTAGTATAATACCATCAGATATGCAACACAAAGGTAACACTGATTTTGAAAGACAAACAATATGTCTTGAAATTACTTTTATATTGGATATGGCTGCAGACATGAGGACAAGCTCTTGAGAATCAATCACTGCAGCAAGCTATCCAAATATTTTTAGCCACACAGATGGGAAAACACCACTCATCACTGTGGGAGCTCTATGAATTTTCTCTGAAGCACTATGACATCCCAGCTCAAATCATTCTGTCTATAAAGGCCTAACAGACTTAGGGCAGCATAATGCCTAGTTTCAGCACAGTGGAACATAGCAGAGGGATTAAAGCGTTTGATAAAACAAGTAAAATAAAATCTGCACGAGCAAGATGGATCTAATAACACCTCCAACTGACATCTTAGGGATGAGTTTCATCACCAGGCAGGCCCAAAATATTGCTGGCATTTCATGTTGCTCATTTTTCATGTCTGCACAGTACATCTGGAGATAAATAATGTTAATTGTTTGGTCAAGCAGTCCTTAAAAGAATGCAGAGTTCATGAACTCTTTGTGTCTCCGGATGTGTCTCCAGAGTAAATCCAACATGCTGTTAAATCAAGGCCCACTCTGATAGCCTCTACCACTGTTTAACTGCTCGTTGTGTGAATCACAGGACAGAAGGACTATTTCACAGTCAGTAGTCTTTACCCTGATTTATACATATCAAAGCAAAATTCACAAACAATAAAAAAAATCACACCTTTCATCTTGAAGCTGCTGTAAATAACCCACCTCCGATCGGCACACACACACACAGCACAAGTGTTCACACTCTCACTTTCTTACAATCCACATATCTGTTCTGTTGTCTCAGTGGACATAAGAGGTGTTAAACCATTAGAAAAGTGTGAAAGACAATAGATCATACACACACACACACACACACACACACACACATTCTTTGACAGAAATGACAAGAGGACATTTTATGTTGCCGTTTCCTATTAACAGGAGGCTTAGGTGATCAATCACTTGACTCATGGCAAGAGAGTGGAAATCCCACAGTACTGGACCTCTTGCCTTCTCTCCATTTTATCTATTAGTCCAGAGGCTCAATGGCCACGTAGGGAATTGTTGATTTATCGCTCTATTGTTTGTCTAGTGCTAATTTGGGATTGCAGTATGCAGTACCCATGACTGAGGGTAACTACACTGCGTAACCAATATTAAGAGAGGTCATAATTTGCAGTGATTTCACTATGTTGAGGGGTGGATCGTTGGTTTACTGTTTTTATAAAACAATAAAATACAATATGAAGAAATATACCCATTTATAATAAATGTTTACCTTTAGTTCATTACCTTACACTTCCCTGTACTGTTGGGCAATAAGATGACATTTATCATCAACATTTATTAAGATGACATTTATTAAGATGACAATTACAATAAATCACAATATGCTTTCCAAAATCATGTTGGTTATCTGGAAACAATAACTATACTTCTACTATATTGACTGGGTTAAATAGAATTGCATAACTAAATACATCTTTAATTGACTAAAACTAGTCAAAAATAGATAATTCTGACTAACATAAGACTAAAATGCTCAGACTTTTAGTTGACTGAAACTTCACTAGACTAATAATAATACATCTAATTTATAAAACACTTTTCAAAATACCCAAAGATGCTGTAGAATTTTGAGTGGACAAAGAAAACAGCATTTTGTTTGTCTACTCACACTTTAATTCTTTTGTTTAAAAAGTTCCTGTGTTTTTTTCTCCCCCATAGTATGGAAATAGTATAGAGTATCGAGTACCATCCTTAGTATCGGTATCGAGTTTGAAATTTCAGTATCGTGACAAGACTATTTTGTTTGGGATGACTTGTAAGCTCTGAGCTGCAACCTTTTGCTGAATTGCAGAATTCACATTGTGCCTGTTATGTATAAACCACAAAAAAAAGCTCATTTGGAGGTTTTTCCTGTCTCAGTGTTTCTTAATCTTCTGCTTACAGAGTGCTGTTGTAAATGAAAATACATTTTATTAATTGGTTTGGAATTATGTAATTTGGAGCTGAATGGAATGGAATGGGAATCGTTTGCCATTCAGTCAGGAGTAATTTACAGGGCAGCATCATGTTGTTAGAACCTTAAAAGGCCTATTTATTATGCTGTTAACAGTATCCCATAGTGAATCTTAACAGGCCATTTTTACTGGATCTTACTTTTAAGGTTATGTTCTTTTATACACCTTTCAGATTAAAAAAACACCTAATGGAATCTGAAGGCCATTTTTATTTGTATCCCTCTGTTTACAGAATATTTGCTATCATTAGAAAAGATTTGGGGCTATTTCAGAATTACAAGTCAATCAAACGATTTGTTGAGTAAGAAAAGACACATTCAAAGGCAAGAAACTGGTGCTCATTTAGAGTTACTACGAATATGAAAACAATTTACAATACATTGCCAAAGGCTATCCAGTATACTACTTACTCTAGTTAGTTTAGTAGTGAAATCCTCTATAAATTCAGCTACTATTTAAGAAGCAGTCTTGATACATTTCAGCTGTCTGGAGCTTGGCAGTGATGCCTGGATTCGCTATGCTTTCGCTGTGGAATTGAGGACACCCAGCTTGACTGCTTGCGCACACTGGGAGGCATTGAAATCCCGCCTCTTCACATTTCTGTGGTTATTTTATTGGCCAAGAGGACTGGCTTGGTATTTGGAAACTCCAAATGGACAAGCTGATGCCATTGCTATGGTTCTACTTGCCCAGGAAACAGTTTCTGTTTCTCACACATCCATTTGGTGCAAGGCTGAAATGTACTGCCAGTGCCTCCTCGCACTGTCCACTTTGTGTATGGTGGTGGCTGAAATACTAGATCACTGAAAGGCCTCTGTCTAATGGTGAAAGTCAGAATGCAGTGACTAAATTAAAGGTAAAACAGCAAGAGTTTACAGCCAAACCTGTTCCCCAGGAAGAAACTAAGAATTGACATTTACAGTATGTAGATAACTACAGGTCCAAAACGTCCTTTCAGTGCATATTAAAAATGTCACTGCAAGGCCCAGTTATCATGCTTACCTCAACAGCACTGAGAATGTGTCATATAGCATTGAAATCAACGTCCTTAAAAGCAATGTATGGGAATGGTCAACAAGCTTGGTCAAAAAGTGCTTCCGCAAAATGGTTTGTAACACATTCATCCAATCCATAAAACTAATTAACACTTACTGAAAATATTTTTGCAGCGGAAATTCCCTTTATGTGTAATATTGTGCAGTGCTGGTAAGTGACATTACACAAATAAAATGAACTAATTTGCATTTTTTTATTCTGTCCAACAATGTATGTATCGGTGTAAATGAAAACAAATTAGGAGTTGCTACAAAATGCATAAGCGTGCCTTTATGTATTTAGCAAAGTAATAAGCTTGACATTATGTAGTCCATATTCAAATGAATGCTACAAAATTATGCCGATTGTATAGTTAACTGCACAGTCTTTGCACTTAAAGAATATGTTGATTATTCAACTACCAGCACAGAATTACAAACTGTAAATGCAAAAGTAAACCTAGCATTTGTACCGAGTGTTTCGTTTTGACCTGCTTTAATGCCCCTCTCCTGGCCTTAAAACAACAGAAATGCATCAAGCAGGCCTGCTGTGTAAGAGTCATCACCAGAAAGTGACTACAGTCTGACTGTGTCTCCATCTGCTCGACAATAAGGCGCAGGCAAATGTCATATATGCATAATAGTACCCATGGCCAATCCTGTTGAGGTGGTGGGTGAGGAGGAAATAACACCTGGGGCTGGTGTCACTGATGTAAGAAATGACAAACCTACCTTTAAGAACATCTATCAAATCAATGTAGGCTGTTGCAGAGGATGTTTTATCCAATTGCAGAAAACGTATTTGCATAATCTAAAACTGATTGGTTTGATATCTCATATTTTCTCCCTGGCTCATAAATAATATGTGCGGACACTGACAGTGCAGGCACAGGTTACATGCTTGATATGCCAAAGCAAATCACTGTCGATTTGTAAAGCACAGTTGCATACAAATAACACTCCAATCGAATACCATTTTGATTTATATTTTCTTTAACCAGGACAAAGCTTTCAAAGCTCCACATCAATGAAAAAAGAAATTTCTTTTTTAAATAAGAGTTTGATGCTGTACAGAAATGGCTCTATAAAAACTGCACTTTAGAAACAGTGTATTTTACCTGAATTGTTTATTTTACTACAATCCAAAAAACATTCACATACCTATACGGCCAACAGCAAATTAGCCCTGCCAATTTACCCACTAGCCCCATTGAAGCTAAGCAGTGTTTTTAATCACAACTGTCTTTTCAAGGAGGCCCAATACCCTGCTGCCAGTCAGAACAGAGTCAATTTGCATATATATATATGAGTCTGTGGGTACAGAGGAAGGCTAAACAATGGTTAAACAATATCACAGAAATATCATAAGTGGGCTTCAGGGGATATCAATTCTCAAAAAAAGCTTTAAAAAGACTTTAAAAGCTCTAACTAAACACAGTCTATGATTAAACCTGTCAATCGCTCTACTGAACTATGAGAAGAAATACATAGCTAGCAACAAGTCAGAAAACTGCAGGAAAAAAATCACTCACAGCACAAATGCAAGCAAACTTGGATAGACAGACCATTTTGGATAGATTTTGAGCAGGTTGTGAGATACTGTTTTTGTATTTAAGGTGCGTATTGACTTCAGGTAATGGTTAGCAACTTTCACCTCAGAGCTCCAGTGCTAAACTAAGCAAAATTTAGACACCAAACATTTAGCTGAACTAGTCTTCTACAACAAAGAAAATGTAATACTAGTCTCAAACATACACTATAAGAACAAATGTATTGTGACACACCTTTCCAGGTTTGGGGTTGGTTTGGGGTAGACTTCAGCATACCAAGATATTTTGGACAACACCATACTTCCAACTTACTGGAGACAGTTTAAGTAGCTGGTTGCCTGGTTGGTTCAAATCCCAGGACTGCCAGTGGCACCACTGAAGTACCCTTGAGTAAGGTACCATGCCCACATGCTGCTCCCCGGGCGCTGCATTCCTGGCCGCCTGCTGCTTCACTTGATGAATGGGTTCACGTATAACAATTGGACACTTTACACTTACTAATGTAAAAAATATAGTATAGCATACCAAGACATTCTGGACAATGCCATGCTTCTAGCTTTGGGGAGAGAGTTTTGGGGAAGGCCTTTTTCTATTCCAGCATGACTGTGCCCTGCTGCTCAAAGCAAGCTCCATAAACACATGGAGGGATGGATGAGTTCAGAATGGAACTTGACTGGCCCGCACAGAGTCCTAACCTCAACCCCATCCAACACCTGTGGGATGAACTGAAAATCTTGTGGAACATTTTCCAAGATGACTGGAAGCTGTTATAGTTGGAAAGGGCAGGGGCAGCTCCATGTTAAAGTCTATGTTTTTGAATGTTAAGTCCATGCTAGTGTAATGGTCGGGTGTCCCAATACTTTTGTCCATTAAATGTAGCTTGCTACTCATTATTCTTATGGTAGTGTTGCACACATGGATCTGGCAGCTTTCACAAGACTTTGGACAATATCTAATTTGTGTTTTCAGCTGTAATCGGCTTGATTCCAAATTGTGTGACTCTGTTTCAAGACATTCTCTCACAACACTGCGTTAAGTGTAATAATTTCCCCTCATTTTACCAAAACAATAGCAAATTAAAGATATGAGTCTCTCTTTCCCTCTCATCTGATCTCTGAGTATCTCTCTTGCTTGTGTTTGTATCCTGAGGTTCAGCCTCAGGGAGGGTCAGCAGGGAATCTCTTCATTAAAAGCCATAGACATAACAGCTTCAATTAAGAGGCACATGAAGAACATTACAAAGGAAATCAGTATGCATCAAGAGCTTGGTTCATCAATGTTCAATTAATGATAATGAAAATAATCAAGGATTCAAAATACAACACTTAATTAATCCACATTAATCTGGTTGTTTTGTTTGAAAAATTACACTCATAATGATCAGAGCCAGTCTTTCAGACTCTTGATTACAGATGCTATTGATGTTCTCTAGCTGTCCATCATTTACTTGTTTCTACTGCACTCCATGATAAATGTATAACTAAATGTTGTGCATTGCAGTGTGTAAAAGTTGAGAGAACAAGTAAGGTTTTAATTATGCAATGTGCTCCTCTGTGTTTTTATTGAAGTGCGTTACTGTGTTGATATTTGTGGTAACAATAGACTGAATTCTATTGTTTGTTTTTCTCTAATAATTTTGTAAATGTCACGTATTTAAAGCATTTGAATTTTGAAGAGAGACCAATCCGTGTGTTAAAGGAACAGAGGAAATCATGTTGTAGCTTATTGTAGGGCTAGTAGTGATCTAGTGGGTAGGGCCACTGGGTTCCTGAGCAAGACCCTTACTCCCAAGTTGCTCCAGGATAAAAGCAGTATGAATGTATGCAGTATGAAGCAGCAAAATGTAATGAAAATTTAGTGATATCTTATGACTGAGTTGTTTGAAATTGGGTAAATAGCATCTGTATGCTATTTTGAAAGAGTCTACAAAATTTAATCAAGAGAGACTATTTAAAAAGGCATTTGTTGGCTGCTGGACTTTGGCTATGGTTTTGTTAAGTGAGCCAAACAGAACCGTATACATTGGGTAAACATTCCAAATTATGGCTTAAAATGTTAAAATGGGAATGTGTCACATCATCTATTGTCCTGCTGAAAGAGGCCACTGTCATTAGGAAATGCCATTGCTATGAAGGGGTTTACTTTGACCGCAACAATGTTTACGTAGGTGGTACATGTAACATTCACATAAATGCCAGAAGCCAAGGATTCCCAGTGGAACATACCTAGAGCATCACACTGCCACCATCTGTTTTCATTTTTCCCCACAGTGCCTCCTGCTGTCATATCTTCCCCAGGTAAGCCACACACACACACACACACACACACACACACACACACACACACACACACACACACACACACACACACACACAC
>JBBPDC010198874.1:0-14324 GCA_037974485.1 Hemigrammopetersius urotaenia
TAAAATAGGCATTTTAAGGCATTTTTTGACCAAAACACAACAACGCGGTTTTTCATTATACGCGGGTGCTCCTGTAACGTAACCCCCGCGAATAACGGGGGCTTACTGTATACGGGTTTGATAAAAGATGATAGGATTTTGTCTTTTAAATGGTATGGTGTAATACAGGCATGTGTGGGGGCATGTGCCACTTTGGCTCAGCACCACCCCCCTCGCCCCACCCCAACCCTATCACAAAAAAATTGATGATCAACTCCCCCTTTCAGAGCAGAGATCTAAGTTAACAAGGCCAGGACGCTCAGAATTAGATTTCAAATCGATCATTATGGGGCAGCTGGTGGTTTGGGAGATTAGAAGGTTGTGGGTTTGAATCCCATGACTGCTAGTGGCACCACCAAGGTTCCCTTGAGCAAGGTACCATCGCTACACACTGCTCCCTGACGCCCTTCATTGGTGGCAGCCCCCTGCTTCACTTGTTAAATGGGTTAAATGCTGGGAAAGAAGTTCCCACTGTGTGCTGTGTTCACATGTGTCTATGAGGGGCTGCTTAGCTTTATTTTTAAAGTTTCATTCTTTCTACAGATTAGGTCGTTTGCATGGCAGGATCTGGAACAAAAGAAGTGCAGAAGCTTCATTTTGCTGATGGGCAGAGGAACCGGTCTCTGGCCTTCGCTGTTCGTCCTTCTGGCGTCCCTCATGGTGTCATGGGTGGAGACTCGAATGGAAGAAGAAAGTCAGCAGATTTCTGTTTGTTTGTTTTTTCTCTCGTTGAGCCGTTCTCTCTCTGAAGACTTTGAGAATGGAGAGGTCCAACAACTCCTCCGCCTACGAAGTGACTTACGAGTATTACTATGATTACATGGACCCAGTGATCGTGGATGCCAGGAAACTGAGCTACAACAGATGTGAGTTTCCTTCGCTCCT
The DNA here is from genome assembly GCA_037974485.1 of Hemigrammopetersius urotaenia. NCBI lineage: Eukaryota > Metazoa > Chordata > Actinopteri > Characiformes > Alestidae > Hemigrammopetersius > Hemigrammopetersius urotaenia. Next base: position 925 of record JBBPDC010198874.1, read on the forward strand.
ATCTGTTGTGAGAGAAAGTCTAAAACTAATAACAGCGTGTGATGGCTTGGTTTCAGATTTCCTGAGAAGGTGACCTGTCCTCTTGTTTGCTTTAGACTCGGTCGCTATAGTTTTATGGATCATTATGGCGGTGTTTATTGGACTGTTCTTCTTGATATTGACCAACATATCCCGAACCGGGTTCCACCTGAGGTAAGCTCTGGATCTACTGCTAAAATCATGACCAAACTGTCTAATAAAGACTTCAAACTTGAGGTTTTGAAAGTATTTTAAGTATTAAAATACTCCTTTTTCCACATATGTCTTTATTTTTCCCACATCAGGCTTTGTCTGTATCTGAATGTCTGCTTTTAAAAGCGATCTGTGAGGTTTTAAGTGAATTGTATCGTGTGTCTTCTGTTGCACAGGCATCCCACTCTCAGAAGAAAAGGAAATTTATTACTGAGAAAGAAAGAAATATGTCCTTCATCCAAGCCCCTCGTCTAAAGAACGGCATAGAACAGGCCCGCCAGCGCACTGCTATAGGTTTGTGTGTGTGTATGCACCACATTTACCTTTGGTACTGTTTATCACAAATGGAAAATGTAAATCTTTCTTCTCCAGAGAGGTTCTTCACATTCACATGGTGCAAATTTAAAACACGGATTCTTAAAGAGTCTGCTGAAATCTGTTGGAAGGTTCATTAGGGAACCAGAAAGGGTTCTCTGCAGTGGCAGACGTTCTTCTAAGTGTAGCAAGACCTGCCGATCTCACTCCAGTTGTCCGTCAGGCCAGATCGAGGCCATCGGATCAGACCGGTGGGCAGAACCACAGCAAACTCATTTTTCTTATGAACAATGCAAAGCAGCCTCATGGTGGCGCTGTGGGTTGCACTGTTGCCTCACACACCTCCCAGGTTGGGGGTTCAAATCCCGGGTTGTGTGTGGCGTTTGCATGTTCTCTTCACGGTGGCCTGGGTTTCCTCTGGGATCTCTGGGTTCCTCCCACAGTCCAGAGACGCATCACGTGAAATGTGTGTGTAAATAAATAAAAATGCAAAGCTCACTTTTACCCAATGATTAAATTAGATGAGGGTGGTGGAGGCCTAGTGGTAGGATACTTGCCAAGAGGTCATGGATTTAAATCTTACCTTCAGCACCACCACTGGGTCCCTGAGCAAGACCCTTAACCCCAGTCCAGTGAGACTGGCCCTGCAGGTAGGGAATGAAAGTGGCTTTGGATAAAAGCGTCTGATAAATGTCATAAATGTAAATGTAGATCATCTAACCTCAAAAGGGTCCCGGAACAATAAATCTCAGGACTGTAGTGATCCAGGTGATCGGCCCATAGTTGCTCAGTGGTTGTGTGGAGATCAGCTTTAGCCCCATCACTGGATCAGGACGGACAAAAAGACGTGGTTCCATCTCACCCTGGGGACCTTCTCCTCTCATGGAACCCAAATCTGGGCCAGATCTTTACTTTTTGTACTTCGCATGAGTGAACATCAAACCTTCAGCCCAGGTTCTTGTAATTTATAAGGGGGGGGGTCCTAGTATACAGGATACTCGCCTCTGGGACAAGAGGTCATGGGTTCGAATCCTACCTTCAGCATCACCACTGGGTTCCTGAGCAAGACCCTTAAACCCCAGTTGCTCCAGTGACACTGCCCCCTGTAGGATCTCACTGCATGGTGTTGCCATTCGGAATTCTGATTAGGTTTCAGTTCTTTGGGGACTCACTGGATCCAGCCACTTTCACCACTTATTTATTCTGAATGGATGATTTTGTCAATCTAATTATTTGAATGCCACAAAAAAAACTTTAAAATCAAACATATTTGATTATTTCATGCCTAGATGACAAAGGAGGCAGCATGTTGGTTTATTCACTGTGTGCAGATTTTTTAAATTTAAAAATTCTATTAATTATGCCATTTTAAAACATTTTTGTGTGTATTTCTCCTTTTCATGCAGCAGAGAGTTTGTAACCTGGTAAATAAATAAATGGTATGCAATATTAGAAAGTTGACTAGACTTGAATAGAATAGTCAATAACTTGTGTATATCCTGAAAGAAACGTGAAATCACGTTATGTTTTGTGTGTTTTCTCCCTCTGTAAGATTCACTTTCACTCTGGGAGCTTCGTGGGACCACAGATCCATAGTTTGCCATCATCTGCACATCAAGTGACTGTCAAATAAATTCATAGATTAACGTAAATCTGATTTTCTGATGTGATTGTCTCTCCTGTGTTTATAATTAGTTTCTTATTCACAATAAATTTTGCACTTTTAACATGTATTTTATGGCCAATTCACAAACCATTTCCACACAAAACTGCACAACGTAAAGCTAAAGGCCTTAATACAGATTATCATTAGTATAGAGTATTTATTGTAATGTAATTGTTTAACCTTCTAACGCGCTGGTTTGAGATCATAAGTACGTTTTAGAAACGAGATGGGAGTTGCCGGCCTTGCCCTGTGAAAAACAAGCGGAATCCAAACTAAATAATGCTCTGTTGATCTGAAGTGTGAAGTGAGTGGCCGTTTATTTGTTTAAGAGAAGATGATGCTCAGCACAAGGTTACATTTACAAACAAGCAAGGCCAGAGAAACACACACGCAGGTACAGATTATACAGGCTCTATGAAATACAATGTACTTAAAATGCGCTTCACTCTACCCCAGTTTAGCCTAAAAATACACCAAACCCCTTCACTTGAATTAAGTGAGCATTCATTTTTAAACTGATCCCTTAAAAGTGGATTAAAGGCACGAGAGTGAACCCCTTAATCTTGAATTAGTACATTTCCAACTTGTGGGACTAATAAAGGTTTATCTATTATATTATTTTGCAAATTTGACAAAGAGGAAAAATGTAGTACACTGACTTTCAAAGTTTCACTCTCACAGGACGCTGCCTTTCCAACATGATTTGTTTCTGTCCTGCTAGAGCTGCCCCTGCCCCTGCACCCCCCGAACAGCCCACCACTTTTTGAAGTGCCCTATTTTTCCTGAATGACTTTTGAGAGTTGTGTGCTACCAGTTTTGTGACAAGTTCTTTTCTTGTTATAACAGAGAGCTTTATTTATCCTGTCATTAGCATTCTCAGTGCAACAGAGGAATAAAGATAAGACAATATGGAATTAAAAATAAACAAACATTAGTGTGACTCCATTACAGAACATTACTGTAACTAGATAAACTGTAACACTGCTGTGTGTAAGGTGGTGTGCTGTACCAACACATTATGGTTTATGAAAGTGGCTTTGTGATGAAAATAAAAATAAATGCAATAGAACAGCAGACGGTGAGGGAATGAGATCATTCAGTCAGTTCAGTTGCAAAAATTTAATTCTGACATTAACTCCTCCCAGTTCTGTAGGTGATCTTTTTTTTAAGTGTCTTAATGCCTCTGGTGTTCAGTTCTGCATTTAGAGACCATGAGTTTTTTTGCTGTGTGGTTCTGATGTTCTTGTAAAAGTGTAAAATAAAAGTGTAAAGTGACAAAAGTGTCACCACGTGAAGCAACGGGCAGTCAGGAACACAGCGCCCGGGGAGCAGTGTGTGGGGACGGTACCTTGCTCAATGGAACCTCAGTGGTGCCACTAGCAGTCATGGGATTCAAACCCACAGCCTTATGATCACAGAGGCAGCTCCCTGCCATCTCTATGAAACACAATGTATTTCAAATGTGCTTAACTCTACCTTCATTTACCCCTGAAAATACACCGAACCCCTTTGTTTGAATTAAGTGGACAAGTTACCCCTTAATCAGCCTTAATCTATACTTTTCCCTTCGTTAAGGTATTTGAGGTATTCCTTAATTAAGGTATTTGGTTAGTAGTTCGAACATCCAGTGGAAAGTCTTCACAGAAGAGGGCTGGTGTTGCACTGATGGGGGACTGATTGTTTTAGAATAAGAATAAGCACACATGCATGTAATATTCTGGTGTCCACGAAACCAAACCCCTTAATTTTACCCTTTAATTTCCAGGCAAGAAAGGAAGATTAAGGGGGAAAGTGCACAAATTAAAACTGAGTAAAACTAAACGGCTTGACCTGATTTTATGGCCAAAGACGGTTCCAGACCAAAATGAGTAGGGGGGCCGGGTGTGTTTTTTTCAGTTCTTCGAGCAGTGCATGTCACGATAAGAAATTGATATTTCAATCGTTGGCTGTTCAGTGCAGGAGCCATAACAGGGGCCAGGAGCAATTCTACAGGGGCCCTGGCCCACGCTGGCCCCCGTCTAGAACCGCGTTTGTTTATGGGCGTGGCTGAAATGTCCAAACCCACTAGTTAGAGTCGATGTGTTTTTTAGGTCATATATCGTATTCTTTTATTGATGTTCATTAATGTTCATTATTGTTATTTGTTTCATTAGATTGCCTTTAGCTGAGAAATCTCAGAGAAATTACTGCAGATATTGTGAGAGAAACCTGAAATTCCAAACAGATATCTGTTTATTTAAATGAGTCATCTACAGCATCTCAACACTGTGATCTGGTTTGTAATCTGAAATTTCATTGAAGCAAAAGCTGCTCAAAAACAACAGAAAACAACAGCAATCCAGTTAAAGTCTCTACTTTTTTTTATTGCTCTTATCCAACATCAACAATAATTTTAAGACATTTTCAAACAAATTCACAAATAAACCCCCATCAACCCCCTCCCCCCCTCCCAAAAAAAACAGAAAAAGTGACGAATCCAACCTGAACATTTTTAAACCAAATGAAGTTTTCGTTCAAAATTCTCTCTTATTAACTTGCGCATTTACATTTACGACATTTATCAGACGCTTTTATCCAAAGCGACTTCCATTCCCTACCTACAGGGGGCAGTCTCTCCCTGGAGCAGCTTGGAGTTAAGGGTCTTGCTCAGGGACCCAGTGGTGGTGCTGAAGGTAGGATTCGAACCCGTGACCTCTTGGGTCCAGAGGCAAATATCCTACCCACTAGGCACCACCACCCCAATACTTGACATGCTTGTTTATGACAGGAAACCGACAAATAAGCTTCCTCAAACGATATTCTATCCATAGGATAAGCATAAGAACCTCAACGCCACACTGGAACACAAGAATCCGAGTGACCAGTTTTAAACCCTCAGCTTAAACTGGTCCAGTCTGACAAACTGGGATTAGTGTGTTTCAATAAAATCAAATGTTTCACTGATAGATATTGGTTTATCAGACTGGGATTTTTTTCTACACTACCAGTCAAAAGTCTGGACACACCTCCTCATTCTTTGATTTCTTTTGTGTTTATTATGGGCTACATTGTAGATTAATATTGAAAACATCACCTGTTGCTCTGATGACAGCTTTGCATGCTCTTGGCATTTTTTCACTCAGATTCATGAGGAATCGACCTGGAATGGTGTTTAATTAACAGGAGTTCTTCATAAGGGTTCATTAGTGGAGTTTCTCTTCTTCTTAATATGTTTGGGATCATCAGTTGTGATGGTGGGGTTGGTCCACAGTTAGTGATCCTGTTCCACTACGGTTCTACTGCACATTATGGCAAGAACCACTGAACTAAGTAAAAAAAACCAACAGTCCATCATTCCCTTATTACAGAACAGATTTTGGTTTCTTTAACACTGTTTCTGTTTCCTGCATAATTCCATGTGTTCCTTCATCATTTAGTTTGTTTCAATATAGAATGTATATTATGTATAATGTAGAAAATAATAAAAAGAAAGAAAAAACGTTTGACTGGTCATGTAGGTAATTATATACTGAAGTTTCTCCTCAAAAAATGTTAAAAAGACTCAGATCAATGAAGCAATAACTTACATCCTATTAATATTTCATGGCAAAATAACTACGTCCAAGCAATTTTCTGAGATTTAAGGCTACATAAACATTTTCAAGACTACAGGATTCAGCCTCGAGACAGAATCAAGAGACAAAAGTGGACAAAAGTAAAGGATCGATTGAAAGTAATGAGAGTCTCTAATTACTGAGAGAGTAAAAGAAGAGTTCGCCCGCTTAACGTAAAGGACGTGTTCCTAATCTTTGTTTTTTACGGACACATTTCCAAGTAAAGACTCTAAACAGATACACCAGTCAGTCGCCATCAGGCTGAAGCTCACACACCTGGTTTGGTGGTGAAATGCACCGATATTTGTGAAGTACTGGTTAATGTCAGCTACTGATCTGTGATTTCCAACTGAAATAGCAGCACAGGATGGAAAAAAAATGCAAATACATATGAAATAATCCAACACTGGTAATATACTGAGTCCACAGAGTCTTTATACTGTGTTCAACATGAAATCAGGCATTTGCCTCAGGACTATCAAATACAGTGTCTATTGGACAATTCACTTTAAAGACCTACTTACAAACTTCATATACGCATTCTTAACATACACTTATTGTGAGTTTAGATATAAATACTAATGAATACTTATCGGCATTTGGTTCAGCAACGCTAAAATGGTTTACAGCAATTACTGGCAGGAACTTTAAAGGCCTGGATGTTGGAATTTTGCAACTATTTGGCCAGAATTGGTGCGAAATGTCAATAATTCTCTTTAACTGATGCATTTCAAACATGAAAAGCAAAAAAAATAGGTCTGATTAGTCTAAAGTGGTGAAATGTAATGTAGTTAAACACTGGACCATCTAAGAGGATTTGGATTTTGTTTTGGGTAGTTTTGGGAACTGTTAACAGTGAGTAATCCCAGACGAACTCTGACAACACCTGGACCAAAGCAAGCTTAAATGGAAATTACAAAAAATTTTGGTATTAATTAAACATAAGTCAGTATTTCAGCTGTTTTAGTTTTAACCACTTTATGAGGGACTTTTTGCAGTACATCCCACTGAAGTTGTAATTTCCTCTAGGATCAGTGAAGTTCTGATTAGGATTTAGATTTTTTTTAAAAACTGAAATCTAATGTGCAGTTTTCTTGGCACCCACTTTTCTAGGCATCCAGAGATCATGTACAAATAAACTCTCACTATCAGTTTGCAGATACATATTTAAAACAGATTTAAATAACAATAAAAAAAAGAAGGGTAAGCGAATATATTCAGCAAAAACGATGCTGGCTACACGTGCAGCAGTTCGACCATTTAACCAAATGAAATGAATTGCCACAGAAATTGTCCCAGTGTGGTTAAAATGGTTAAACTAATCCCTAACAGAAGGAACATTTCCTGTCCTCTTCCTAACCTGAGAACTAGAAGCAGTGCAGGTCCTGCCGCGGGGCTACGAGTAGATGGTAACCACCTCTCTACCGCCACCTCGCACGAGCAGAACCCGATCCAACCCCTCCATTAGAACCTCCAAAAACTCCATGTCTGGAAGAAACCTGTCAAGGAGCACACGCTTACAACACAGTCACAAATCATGGAAACCCAAACAACATACTTAACACCTTTTAAACTTGCATATTCCATTCAACCCGTTTTAATTAATGCACCCTATTAAGTAATTATTGTTATCCAGTAACACCCGACTTTAAAGTGGATCATCAGTCGCGGTTTCAGTCCATCACAGATTTTTTCTGAGAACTGAACTAATTGTTCTCTGAAACCCTGCACTAACGAGGAAACTGCAGATTTCCTCCGCATTTGTTTGCTTTTGTGACGTCTGGGCCTCGTCCGCCACACCACCTCGTCCTCGTACTGGGTTGCTAAGCACCGCCCAAGCATAAACAACCAGCACGAGGACGAGGGGGCATGGCGGACGAGGCCCCGACCTCACAATATATAGCAATATATAATTTTTCATACACGTTAGTGCTAAATTATTAATATATAATTTACTAATTTTGTAACAAATATACATAAATAAACATAAATTCAGCTACATTTCTATATAAAACATTTTTGGTAAAACATAGCTACATTTTTTGGTCCCAAGGCGCCTTGGAACGGTGAAATACCGCTGTACTCAGAGACGAGAGGTTTGAAAGTAGCCAATCCAAGGGCATTATTTATTTCTCCTTGCTGCTGATTGGCTGCTGCTAGGAGTGTGACAAGATCTCGTGGTACTCACTACTTTCCTAGAACAAAATAATGATGTCAATGATGCATGAGTAGTTCTCTTTCAAAGTCCCCATAAATAGCCTTCATGAACAGAACTGAAGTTAGCCCCGAGCCCCAGTGGTGTGAAGAAATCTGTGAAGTAATGGGTTGAGAATAATTCAGTGTAAATTAAGGTGAATGTCTTCAACAAGGTTGTAAGTTACACCCTGAACCTGTAAAGTAACTTTAGCTTTTTACCAAAAGCAAGGTGAGCATCTCATTCCAGCTCTCACCTACTTTACCACTTTATACCAGCAGACAGGGTTCTTCACACCTTCCAGAAAAAAGGATACAGTTTTCATCTCCACCCTTGCTTTTAGGTGGTCCAGGCATGTTCAGCAGGACCAGATGAGACCCCTGGGACTTGCTGAGCAGAACCTCATTCAGTTTGACTGCTGTGTGCATCCTCCTCACATTGGACTGGTTTCTACGACAAACGATTAAAAAAAATGATTTAAACAAAATTGTTGAATCTCTTTCATCTTTTAAAACCTTTCCTATTCACTATTTGTTCAAATGTATCCAGACCCCGCATCAATTCGGTGAATTCTGTTTCTTTAGTTGTATCATTTCAATGCTGTAAACAGAACGGGATGCTTTAGATTAGCTACACATTCATGCCTGGACTGACTGATGTTTTTTTTTGTTTGTTTGTTTGTTTTTTTTTTTAAACCTGTCGTGTCTGGCATCTTAGCAAACAGATCATGAAGCTGGGTGCCTTGGTGTGCCAGACACTGACTGATGCTCTTGTGGCGGAATGCAATCTAATACTAACAGATATGTTCCATCATGAATCACAAAGCCTTCCTTTAATATAGAGACTATTACTGTAGGAAGGGAGCAACTCCAAATCAATACCCTGAATTTTAGAAGACATGCTTATAAGCTGATGTCCACAAACTTTTGGACACATAACGTCTGAACTTCTTTGCTTCGCTCATCACACCTCAGCAGCAGCTACGAGTTCTATATGAGCTTTCAGTAGACACTTTAGCAACCCTGCAATGTGAGATTGGAGGGTTGTCCATATACACTACATGGACAAAAGTACTGGGACGCCTGACCATTACACCAACAGGGATTTTCAAGACATTATATTCAGATCCATAGACTTTAATATAGAGTTGGTCCCGCTTTGCAGCTCTAACAGCTTCCACTCTTCTTGGAAGACTTTCCACAAGATTCTGGAGTTTCTGAGGGAATTTGTGTCCATTCATTCTGTAGCATTTATGAGGCCAGACACTGATGTTGGACGAGAAGCTCTGGATCACAATCTCCGTTCCAGTTCATCCCAAAGGTGCTGGATGGGGTTGAGGTCAAGGCTCTGTGTGGACCAGTCAAGTTCATCCACACTAAACATCTCCAGCATGTCTTTATGGAGCTCGCTTTGTGCACTGGGACACAGTCATGCTGGAATAGAAAAGGTTCAACAAACTGGGGCCACAGAGCTGGAAGCATGGTGCTGTCCAGAATGTCGTGGTCTGCTGGAGTGTTAAGATTGAACTTCACTGGATGTAAGTGGCCCAGAGCCTGAAAAACATGTGTCCCAATACTTTTGTCCATATAGTGCAAGTATCCACCACTACATTTCCACACATGCAGTTCACTAATCTGTCTTCTCACACACAGTTTGAACAAAATAAAGTGTGACTTACAGATGTTCCCACTCCCTAGAAAGGAGGAAGAAAAACACGGGTGTTAGACATTATCAGGCCAAACAGCCAAACACATACAAAACTGACCGAGAAAATTCCACATTTTAAAAATTGTGAGCAGGAAAATTAAACACTAATATTAGAATAAATACAAACAATATTAATACAAAAGGTGGGGATGGAATGTTTGCTAATGTGTTCGCTCAGTCATTTCTGACTTTCTCCATAAGATAGCAAGTGGACATCCAACCAGCCCTTTATTAAAACAACATAAAGTGACCATTTAGTCTTACGTGAACAAAAACAAAGCACACAGTGTGAAGAGCACGAAATTCTTCTCGGCATTAAACCTATTAAACCCATTAAACCAATGTAACTAATTGAACCCATTAAATACACTTTAAACACATTTAACCCATTCACCAAGTGAAGCAGTGGGCAGCCAGTGTGGGGAGGGTACCTCAGTGGTGCCACTTGCAGTTTTGGGAATTGAACCCACAATATTCTGATCGCAGGGTGAACTCCCTCACCACTAGACAGCAGTGGTGCTGGTGGTGGATTTGAATGAACCCAGGCAATGACTGAGAGCATCAAGGGGAAATCCTTGATTTCTTCTAACTACATTTTTATAAGTTTGTAACTTCAGGATAAATACAATCTAAACATAAATTTAGCAAAGTGTTTTATGCAAAAGCACACAGATGAATCTGCTCATACACCGAAGACCTTTGTACAGCATACCCGATATTATTTGATGCTCTGTCCACGGCTTGTTAATCAATAGGAGTTTTGTTTGTCATGATGTGTCGTACTCACGGCTTCATGTTGAAGAGGTCGCGAATGCCGAGGTTCGCCTCGTGCTGACGGTTCCTCTCGCTGATTAACTTCTCCTTGGTCCAGGTCATGTGGATGTGGTCAGGAGACAGACTGCTTTTCTCCTGGTGGCCAGCGTGCAACTTCGTATTCCTTTCATGAAAAATCTGAACCTGGACAAATAAGGACTGCTCTGTTTATCAGAACAAACCACCACAGGAGATCTTCATGGAAAAAGTGGAAGTACAGTCGACGCCTGCAACGTCGCTTAGAACCCCAACTAATGATTGTTCACGTAGAACAACGCAAATTCACTAACAAGAGCTTTGTGCAAGCAAACTGGAATTTGAAGGATTTAAATAAAAAAAAACAAAGGAATTAATATTTGATACTTATGACAAGAGCTGATGTGTTAAAAACTTTATGTAGTGAAAACAGCAAAAGTATAACAATATATAAAATTATATGGCAATTCTAATATAAAATTGCTCGCTTGGCCAAAAATGGATTTCTCAAGTGTTGAGTTCAGAATGAAAGCTTTTACGGCGATATTTTTTTTATCGCGCGATAAGAATCTTGCGCCCAGCACTAGGTTACATAAACATATTATTACAACAAAACCAATACCTCATTCTCCAGGGGTGCCATGCCTGGAACCTGTAAGGTGTTAGCAGTAGGGTTCCTTCTCTTAATTGAGCTCCTGGACTCATCAGTGATGCTCTGAATCTGTCAAACACCACAGAACGAACAGCCCAATAATGAGGTACACAGGAACACAACAGGACACTTTTCATTCGACCTTTACAAAAAGATCTCATGCAGAGCAGCATTTAACATTTAACTTTCAAGTTTCTGCCACTTCAGCATGGATTCCATCACTACAAAACACAAAGTAAATGTCCATAACCCACCCTTATTTACCCTGAAAATACACCAAACCCCTTCATTTGAATTAAATGGCCATTAATTTTTGAATTTTTGAAATCCCTTAATTTTACCTTAAAATTAGATTTAATGCCTGAGTGTAAAACCCCTTCATCTTAAATTTAAGGTGTTAATTCAGGAGGTTCTATTATTTAAGGAGCCAATTTGAAAAAGTAAGAGCAGAATTCAGTAGTTTTACCCATTAATCACCTTAATCTGGGCACTTTTCCCTTCATTTTCCTTCATTTCATAGAAATTAAGGGGTAAACACTAGGGAAGCACTGAATATCGGCAGAAAATGACGGTTTTCTTTAGCAAAACAATCTGCAAAACAAGCTGCAATCTGCTCCGACGTTCAGTACAGGAGAATCATTACCTCTCGTTCTCTCTCGGTTTTCGACAGCTGCATCTGCTTCAGCATCTGCGAACGCTGCTCCATCACAAGGGTTTTTTCATAGGTGAAGGCCGAGATGTCGCTCGGATTCTAAACAACACACACAGCAGATAAAACCTGGAAACTGTACCGTCCGTCAGTCTGGTGTCAATCTGACAAGATCTCTTGCCCCAAATGCCTTACCATTTCCACCACCTCCACCTCAGCATCCAGGCGCAGCTGGTACATGAACATGTACAGGTCCTTCTTCATCTGAATGCTGTTGTCGTCCATGTGAGCCACAGTGAAGATGCGCATCTTGCACTTCTTCCACACCTAAAGAAAGAGGTTCGGTCAGACGCGTCGCCACAGCACCCCCACACCACTCACAGCTGTCTCTCAGTACCTTGTGCTGGCGGAGCAGGAAGGGCAGTAGCATGAGCAGGCCTCCGTCGTGGACGATCCACCACACGTCTATGGTGCCCTCGGCCAGGCGCTCCGTGCTGCTGGGAAAACTATCGATGTTTTTCGCCACAAGCAGAGCCTGGTGAGCAGCGGTCGTCTCCCTCACCGTCTCTGCGAAGGGAGAGATTTATGTCTGTGATTTTATTTAGTTGTGCTTTGCGGGTACTGATGTGTGTGTGTGTGTGTGTGGAGTTTGCATGTTCTCCTGGTGGTGGTGGTGTGTTTCCTCTGGGGTCTCCGGGTTTCTCCCACAGTCCAAAGACACGTCAGGTGAATTGGGGATTCTAAATTGACTGTAGGTGTGTAGATGTGTGGGTGTGTGTGTAGTTTGCATGTTCTCGCACAGTTCAAACACCTGCAATAAATTGTCCGTAGGGGTGTGGGTGTGTGTGTAGAGTTTGCATATTCTCTTCGTGGTGGGTCTCCAGGTTTCTCCCACAGTCCAAAGACATGCAGTCAGGAGAACTGGGGATTCTAAATTGACTGTAGGTGTGTGTGTGTGTGTGTTGCCTCATGCCCATAGACCCTCTGGGTAATAATGAATAATTGTGCATATTTGCATATTTCAGTGTTATTTGAGGCATCAGCCACGATCAGAAACAGTTACGACACGCGCAAATCTGAATTTACTCCACACTTTCACTCCACTCACACTGAAGACTGACCTTCTGGGAAGAGTCAGTGCAGAGAACAACAGGGCCATGCAGGACCGGTTCTACTACACCACCCTGCTATACTGTTCTATACTACAGTACACAACGGCTTTTCGACTGCAGTACATTTCACCAGATGTTGTCTCCAGTCTTCTCAGACAGCCTTTAATAGAGATGCTCCGATCAGCATTTTTGGGGCCGATCACCGATTACCAAGACCATGATCTGCCGATTGCCGATCACAGAATGGCAGGGGAATGGGAATCTTTCATCTATAATCTAGCAGAGTTTGAAATGAAACTAACTCTAAATTAACTATATTGAAAAAGAGAGAGAGAAAGAGAGAGAGGGAGTGAGACAGAGAAAGAGAGTGCGAGAGGGGGGGGGCACACAGAGCGCGCGAGAGAGAGAGAGCGACAGAGAGAGAGAGAGAGAGAGAGAGAGAGAGAGAGAGAGAGAAACAGGTTTAAAACAGGCGCGATCCGGTAAAGTCAC
>JBBPDC010198884.1:0-14324 GCA_037974485.1 Hemigrammopetersius urotaenia
AGAACTCAGAGTGTATCAGTAAACTCTGATTCAGTAAATATAACCGGTGTAAAACAGTCTAGAACCGGCGTTTACCCCGCATGTATCACGTGGCCAGTAAAGGCAGAGGAGAGGACGGAGGACAGTGTTCACAACAAGGGGAGAAAGCGTAGTCACCTGCTTTCATAAATTCACAATCCATGCATACTTTGTTTACTTCATTGCCATTTAATTGTACCAAAATGTGTAAGACAAAAGCTAAAATTCCTCTTAAATATGTCTATGACACTTGAAAATAAGATGCAACATAGTGACGCTGTGATATTAGAATAATGAGGACAAATGTCAGGCTCTGAATTCAAAGCAAAGATCAGTTTCTTTATACCTTTATTATACCTTATACCTTTGATCTATTATCATTAAGGGAGCGTTACTTGGGGAGTTCACTTGGGGAGCGTTAAATATATGTATATATCTTTGTACATTCTTCCTTCAAATCATCACCAATTACAGGCTCCAGTGTTCAACCCACGTATTTACAGGTACAGCAGGTGAGCAGTGTGGGTTGTTCCTTTATGCCCATTAAAAGTTAAAATGCTACTAGAAATTCACAGTTCATTTTCTGTTGTATCATTTTGGACTCTGTTGAGATTCTGCCAAATGTGTCATGAATACAGGTATGAATTCAAATGCAGAGCAAGAAAAATAGAAGTTTATTGCCAGAACAAATTCTGCAAGGCAAAAAGGAACAAATCTCCAAAACCCACCATATTTGGGGGGTACTGCCTTTTTTAACAACAAAAAAAAAGTTTAAAACACCGCCCCCACCTGCATTTTTTTGTCTCTTGGTGGGGGGTCTGGGTCTTGATCGGGGGGTACAGTACCCCCCCAGTACCCCCCCAGTACCCACCGTAATTCGAACCATGAAAACGTAGCAAGTCAAACGTCAAACAGTCAAAAACCAGAAAATCCAAAACCAGGCAATCAAAGACAGTCCACTAGGCAAGAAGGGTAATCCAAAGTTCAGAAACGGGTCCGAGAAAAAATCCAAAGACAGGTCAGAGAGAACGCTCAGTAACTATGCAGGGCTTAGTATACTTTGCACAGGTATAACGTCAGAAAGGGCTATAGATACTACCTGAGCCTTGTACTCAGGTGATCCCGGTCGCTGTCTTATGAGCCTGCGGGAAATCCTGGAGTTGTGATCTGAAGCGAGTTCTGACTGGAACTCCACCTCATGTTCCGTACCAGGCCTTACAAAATGATTTTGCAAAATGAAATCAGATCGTTCCAGTCAATGAGAAATAAAATGATCTTATGAGAGATGTATTTAAAAATAATCTATCTGTTATGAAGGTTATAAATTAAGTCATATTTGAAAATGAATATCAAACATTTTTTTCATTCTGACTACTTCTCCATCTCTTTCTCTTTCAGTCCAGCTGAGAAGATGGCGGCCATCATCTTTGGCGGGTTCCAGGTTAAGAGCTGTTTCATACTCCTGCTGTCCATAACCTTGGCTTTGTCTGTTACTCTCTATGTGTCTGACATCTCATTCCAGTCCTCCGAAGTCTGGTTGAGCAATGTCACCAAGCAGATCCACAGTTATTACCGGTCAGGCATATTCCAAAAATTAAACCAGACGCTAAATCAGACTGAACAGACATCCAGTGCCATGCAGGACGCTCCTCACCTCAGTGAGGAGTCGACTGTTCTGGTGAACTCAAAATCTCTGCTTTACCACGAAGCGTACCCACGCAACTACAACTTCATCATAGACGAGCCCAACAAGTGCAAAGAAGAGAACCCGTTTCTGGTCCTCATGGTCCCAGTTGCCCCGCACGAAATCAGAGCCCGCCATGCCATTCGTAACACGTGGGGTAACGAGAGCGTGGTCCAGGGAAAAAGCATCTCAGTCATTTTCGTGCTTGGTCTACCTGGGGTCGCGCCTGAAGAACAGCAGGAGGAACTGAGGCTGGAAAGCCAAGAATTCCATGACCTGGTCCAGAGCAGCTTCATGGACACATACAGCAACCTGACAATAAAGACTATGGTGATCATGGATTGGGTGGCCACTCACTGCCCTCAGGCGGCCTATGCCATGAAAGTGGACTCTGACATGTTCTTGAATGTGGAGAACCTGATGAGCTTGCTGCTGGCACATGAGACGCCCAGGGAAAACTACATAACCGGGATGATTATGTCGAACCGATCAGTTATACGGGACGAGAACTCGAAGTGGTACGTGCCGAGGGAGTCATACACTGAGGATTTCTACCCAGTGTACCTGCTGGGGATGGGTTATATCTTCTCCAATGACCTTCCAAAGAAGATCACTGAGACCTCGAAATATGTAAAGCCTTTTAGAATAGAAGATGCGTACATAGGTGTCTGTCTGAAACAGCTGGGCGTTGCACCTTCAAACCCTCCAAATCCCTCCCAGTTTAGAGCCTATTTCAGCGGCACGTATGATCGAGAGCAGTTTGCAAGAGTGATCACCACCATCCTCGGCTCCCCCCAGCAGCTCGTTGAATTCTGGCAGGGCCTAAAGAGACACACAAATAGGACCTGAAGACCACTAGAGACACTAGAACACTAGAGAGCGATGATGGGTGTCATTTAGTCATCTACATCATATCATATGTAGGAAAACTGCACTCTTTATTGGGCAACTGCGAATAGCCTTCTGTGAAGTATTTATATTGCTATTTTGATGAAGATATATTCTTACGGGACTTTCAAAGGACATGACAGTTTGCACAAAGCATGGAACCAAGGAGGAACTGAGGAACCAACTATGGCTACTATAAAGTAACCATTTCTATTTATAATTAAATTTTTAATGCATTATTATTGTTCTTATTGTTATTTAAAGTATGACCTAGGCTTCTCAGCATTGATTCAGAATTAGGTTTTCTGTCTCTGTCTCTCCTCCTACAAAAGAAGGATGTATATTTTAGGCAGGGCTTGCATATATTTTCAGTTCTCAGTTCAATGTTTTAAATGAACTTGTTTACTTGTCTGTAGAGCCTGAAATTCATTAAGCATTATTCCTTGCAATATCTGATCGTTGGCACCCTACGACTTTGTAGACTTTTCCCCTAAAAAGTCTACAAGGGTGAAGCACATCACTTGTTTGTTCTACAGTCCCCTTAGGGATCAATAAAGTACCTGCATTTTACAGAACACCCCGATCTCTCGACTTCAAAAGATGTTACTGACCATAAATAAAGGACTTTGATGCTCAGAACTGAAGCCAGTGAAAGGAGCGGTGTCTTGAAGCTACTAAGTTACTGTTTGTGGACAAAGTCAAATTATTTACATATCAGAAAAACAGAGTCAAATGTGAAACTCTAGCCAAGCAAATCATCTGTTATGGTACCTGGAACAGTGAAATGTGGTTTGTTATCTCTCTCTGGATGCTCTCCTGGTTAATGACGGTGGGGTGGTTGAATTCGGCCGGTTTTGACCACGGCCGGTCTTAACATGTTCTACATATTTCACTGGCTTGTAAGCCTTCTGAACTGAATACCATTGTTTATCTATGTTGGCTTAATATGTTCTGGCCCTTGCCTTTCTTTTGTTTTTTTTGTTAAAAACGTCTTATTTCCATCAGCTTTTCTTGAAAGGTTAATAATGTTGTGTATTTTTGTTGTCATTTTATGTATGAAACCCAGTTTGAAAAATACTAAAAATACAGACTCACACTGCTTGACACCCCCCTGAAAGCCTCAACACCAAACTTAAGGGGAGGTCTCTGGAAACGCCTTCGAAACTGCAAATGACACAAAATGGTTGTGCCTGGGTTGAAAGCTGTTTGACTTGATTTTTAATGGTATATTAATGTTTTTATAGCCTAAATGCTTGCCACTGTTTTTCTTTTACTTTGTTTATAATCCTCACTCATGAATCACAATGACCAAATAACAAATAGCACTGATAACAACAGAGTAGTCTTTAATGCATTAAACAATGAACTGATAAATTATTAGAAAACGTGACATACTTTAACACAATATGTGACATATTTAAAGTGTATTTTCTTTCCAACATGCTAAACTTTAAGTACATTCTCTTAAAGTGTATGTAGAGCAAACCCAAGGACACGGGTGTGTTAACTTGTTTTCAAATTCAATTAAACTTGTACTTTTGGCTTGGAATATTTAAACCCATGATATATGACTATTACAGCAAATGTGCTGTGGTTTTAAAAGACCAGGCAGGCCGGGTTTTGCCAGATCACATTCTGCTGCTTGGCTTCACAATTCTGATGCTCTGTGTATTTACAGCGTTTTGCAATCCAACAAGTTTCTTGAGACTTCTTGTGGACAGCTTTAATTTCACTGATCCAGCAGTGTTCACTGGGACATCCGAGCACTTGGATATTATTTTGCCCCCTTTTCACGCCTTGTATTTTATTAGAATGCTCTCTGGTTTCATTTGGGCCCTTCTTATGGAAATTACTTTCACCTGTGTGTACTCATGCAAACATCATTTTCAATGGGGGTTTGGTCCCGACTTTAGTGTGTCATTCTGCTTTCTCAGTCATTATAAAACCAACCATGGCTCTGTTTGTAATTCTAGAAGCACTTCTTCATTGTTACAGCTTCCTGCAAATTAGCTGAATATATAGTTCTTGTTGTAGCATGATTATAGAATCATGTACATGGTCATCAAATTGGTATTTTTTATTATAAAGGTTTAAAGAAGTTTCATCTCGTTCACATGTTGTGCAGCTACTAACTAAAGAAGCGGACGAAACAGTTAAAGAAATTAAGATTTTCAAGAAGTTTTCTTGACAGCGTGCAAAGACTCGTACACAAAAGAAAGGCTGAAATAACTCTCTCTACCCACATGTTTAGACAGAGCACAGCTTACTAATACTAAATAAACTGAGAACCTGACAATGGGGAGCCTCACAGTAAAGAGAGAGTAAAGAGAGTAAATGATCTTTTACTGAGAAAGGATGTATCTTTTTGCTTCTTCTGCTTGAACCTAAGATAAGATAAGAAAGAACTTTATTTATCCCGAGGGAAATTCTTTTGTCCCAAACATGATTAATGCAACGAGAGGAATAAAGATCAAAGACAATCGAGAGTTAAAAAAAACATCAGTAGTAACAGTGCAAAATAACAAAGTAAAAATAACTAGAGCAGATATAATGAAATAAAATTAGTACAAGTGGTTATGAAAAGTGACAGTGTTTGTACCATGAATAAAGAGAGATAGCAGCATGTGATGATGAAACAAAAATTCAAGACCAGACGGTATATTGTACGATCCGAGTGAGAACCAAATGACATAAATGCTGAGAAAGATCACCTACACAATGAGGGAGAGTTATACAGTCTTATTGCCACAGGTAGGAAGGATTTTCTTTGGCGTTTGGTTCTGCCTTTAGAGGCGATGAGTCTTTTGCTGCGTGTGGACGCCTCCGATGGCCCATCATGGAAGCGCGCATGGGGTGAGAGCAGTTCTCCATGATACAGAGAAGCTTTTTCACCATTCTCCTTTCAGACACCACCTCCAGGTTCTCCAGTCTGACACCCAGGACAGAACCAGCCTTTTTAATCAGCCTGTTGGCATCAGCTGTCCTCACTCCACTACCCCAGCACACAGATTCAAAGAACTCAAAACTCTGTACCACAGAGTGATAGAACACGTCAGCATTTTCCTACAGAACAATAATTGCGTGTCCAAATGAATAAATGATTACTAGACTGTACAAGATTATAACCTAAAATAAACTAAATAAACAAAAAGAGGAAACCCGAAAGAAAGAGGAAAGTTGGTTAAAAGACAGAGAGCATGCCCGACAGGCAAACGGCGCTGGAACTTAGAGCGATATTAAACACTATCGACCTCTCGGTTCTACAAGACCAGTAGTCGGCAACCCGTGGCTCTGGAGCTGCATGCGGCTCCCTGTGGCTTTTGAAAATGAATGTAACCATCCCTAAGATGGCAAAAACTATTAAAATCTTCTACTAAACACCAATACAGACTGTTCGTTTAAATGAACAACAATGGGGCTGACACAAACGATCTTGTATTGAAGTGAATTTATTAACTTCACAGTTGGTGGCCTAGTGGTTAGGGCATTCGCCCTGTGATCAGAAAGTCCGGGTTCGATTCCCAAAGCCGCTAGGCGCCTCTGAGGTACCCTGAGCAAGGTACCGTCCCCACACACTGCTCCCCGGGTGCTGTGTTCCTGGCTGTCCCCTGCTTCACTTGCTGAATGGGTTAAATGCAGAGTTGGAATTTCGTGCGCTTCACACTGTGTGCTGTGGTGTGTTCATGTATGACCAGATTGTCACTTTCACTAAATAAAATAATCCACCAAAGCATCAGGATAGGGCATATTAGGGCACTTAGCTGCAATACCCATGGGAAAAAAAGAAAGAAAAATTAAATGATTACATTAAATACAGTATCATATAAACACACAAAAAAACACTACAACACTACTTCTGTAAGCACTACAAACAACACCCCCTAGTGGGAACTGCTGCACGGAGCAGCAGGTCTCCACTTCAACCCCAACCCGTAGAACAAGCCTCACAGTTCAGACTAACCCAAAATACATGGAACGTAACCCAAAAACAAAACAGAAACCAGAGGCTAATCGAACAGATAAAGCTGGTCCTCCTCTGTTCCTGGAACTGGTCCCATTAACTGCCTACTAATGCTCCGTGGAATCCAGCATAAAACAGATGGAGAGAGTTCAGTTGCTACACACACTCTCTCACGGTAACTACCACCAGCTTGTAGCTCTTAAAAATGTGTGGCCAACACCACAAATACCAGAGCGCGATGATTCTGTTTGCTCTGTTTATTCCAACCACAGGCTGAATCAAACGCGCTATTGTTCTCCAACTCGCGTCACTTTATGGATCAACTACCTGAACCACCTGGGTAAGGTAATCAACATGGTGCTTCATGTCTCTCCCCACTATATCTGCTACAAAAATTTAACACTAGAACGGCGGCTAACTGGCTATACCTATAACGGCTGCGTGTGTCGATTGACGCAGTGTACAGTTTCGCACAAGATGCTTCATGATACGATGCTGCTGGATGCTGCCTTCCGGCATACATCCACGCTACAGCCAGCGTACACGGCAAGTGTACAGTGGACTTTGGACCCAGAGCCCATGGTATGACGCCAGTTGCCATATCAGAATCAGGTTTATTGACTGAGTGTGTAAGTGACGCATACAAAGAATTTGATTCCGGTTGATGGTGTCTCTCAAGCAAACAATGTATGTACATGTGCCTACACCACACCCATATGCAGTGGTGGACAGTAACAAAGTCGATTTACTTGAGTACTGTACTTAGAGTTTGAGTATCTGTGCTTAAACTATTTTTTGGAATCTTATGACTTACTTCACCACATTTGAAAGACCAATACTACATTTCTATCAAGGGTCTCGTTACTCGTTGATTATGCCACCTAGATCCTATAGAGGAAAGAAGCGTGGTTCCAGTTTTAAATTACAATATGTTTATTACAATATTAAAAAATACACACACACACACACACACACAACACTGAGAAGGCTGAGCCACTTATGGCTGGCCAGTTGGGCGATGGAGCCTAAAAGGGTCAGAAGTCTCAAATAAAACAAATTCACTCTTCTCATGTACACCTGCCAGGCACACATACACACTTCTCAGTGAAAGGGAAACCCCACCCAGTGCATCACAACACACAGGAAAAGGGGAGACACCACCACCTGAGACACCAGGGCCACCACTTTGAGCTCTCAGCACTATAAAACAAAGAAAAAAAAGGAATTGATTTTGATTGCAACAAATGACTAAGTCAAATAACCTCAAATGAATCCAAACAAAAGTGAATTAAAACTTAATTATACAACCCAATATGCTGCCAAAATTATCTAAGGTTACAAACTAATGCAGCATCACAAATAAACAGAATAAAAACAAAAATACAAAAAATACAAAAACGAGTACCTAAACTAAACAGAAGCAGAAATACTAACATTTAAGAAACCAAAAGAAAACAATAAATGAACGTAGTTCAAAAGAACTCAGACAACAAAGAAACCCGACTCCCAGCTCATCATTCACTCTGTATAAAACAGCCGGCTGCACCAAGCTCCGACGGGGAGACCCGAGCAAACCGAACCACTCCCGAATGACTAAAGTGATGCAAGGTCGGGGAACATCCGAGCTTTGCAACACGGCGACAAACCGGAGCAACACACACACACAGACACCCATCAAGCGGAGCGACTCCGGGCTCGGACGAGCAAAGCGCAGCAAGCTGAACCTGCAAGAAGCGAAGCAGCAAGTTAGAAGCCAAGACAAAGCAACAGCGGTTCAAAGTCCAGTTCTAAAAAAAGCCAACACTTCATTAGTGCAAAGGGTGCATAGATGGAGCCATAAATAGAGGGCACGTACATACCTACCAATCTCTGTGGTGTTGACCACCTGAGAGGGAGAGGGAGGGAGAGAGAAAGAGGGCAAAGGGTGCTACACACGAGTAGCAGCTCAAAGATTCATCCGCACGGCGATCAAACAGGTGGCATACAGGCACACCACTGGGGTCGCTACCACCAAGTGATAGAGAAATAAATAAATAAAAATAAAATAAATATCAACAAACATGACACACGTATAATGCAGCCATACAGGCATTACCTGCACCAGAAACCAGAAATCAGCTAACCCAGGAGTAGGCGGCTACAAGACCAAAGCACACGTTTTGGTGAGTACCATGGCCTTTTTATATTGTTCACCACACATATACACACTCCTCAGTGAAAGGGAAACCCCACCCAGAGCATCACAACACACAGGAAAATGTAACCATATGTGTCCCTTTTGCATAGATGTTTTTAGTTAGATGAAATACTTACAAAATATAAAGAAGTGTCTGACAGGCCTCGAACCCCAGACGGTTAACTGTGCAAAATGTTTTTGAGAAAAGTGATTCACTGGCGACAAGTCTACCCTGATAAGTCTATGCATGTGAGGCTGCAAGGGACTAAATCTCACCCGGGGTTCCTGAGTCATAGAGTCATGGGGGTGCAGGGGATGCTACACTATTCCCCTTCGCTTTCTCTCCATTACAGAGGCAACCACAACAACCCAATCTTTAAATAGTCAGAAAAAGGTGCACTACAGGGGGTCTGAGTCACACGTTTGAGTTGGAAATGTGCCAATAACTTAAATGACCATAGGGGAGAAGCAGCTCCAAATTCTGCTTCCACAATAATAATAATAATAATAATAATAATAATAATAATAATAATAATAATAATAATTAGTGGTGGGCCGTTATCGGCGTTAACGTGCTGCGTTAATGTGAGACTCTTATCACGCAGTATAAAAAATATCTAATCTAATCTATTCACAAAGTTGGGTTGGGAGCTGGGTCTATACTACGCAAGCTATGATGACTTTCACCATGATATTTTAGCGCAGATTTACTCTCTCTCTCTCTCTGTCTGTCTCTCTCTCTGTTTCTCTCCTCTTTTCCGGTTCGCGCCCGTTTTAAACCTGTCTCGCTCTCTCTGTTTCTCTCTCTGTCGCTCTCTCTCGCGCGCTCTCTCTGTGCCTCTTTCTCTCTCTCTCTCTCTCTCTCTCTCTCTTTTGCTGCCTCTCTCTCGCGCGCTCTCTCTCTCTGTCTCTCTGTCTCTCTCTCTCTCTCTCTGTCTCTCTCCTTCATGACTTTTCAGAATTAATCTAGATTAATTCCAAGATTACAATGAGATTAATCTAGATTTTAAAAAATAATCTATGCCCACCCCTTATAATAATATAATAATAATAATCATCATCATCATCATAACATAACGTAAGAATAAACAGCTTTAACCGCCTGTTGCTGCCTCATCCCTTCTGGTTAGAAAATGAGGGCATGTTCCAGCATGGGAAGAAATTTAACCCTGCCCTGATACAGGAGAAGTGGGAGCGGTCAGGAGGGAGTCAGAATCCACCAGCAAATATGTGTTCACCTTCTTGTTTGTCTGCCTCACCTTAGGAGGACGCTCTGCTCGGTGAGAATGAATGCGTCTCGATGGCTCGGAACGTCGCCAGCATACACAGATACCCGTGTGTATGTAATGATAGGGTGTGGAGGACAGCTTCTCTAAGAGCAAGTCAGAGATATGGAACATTATGGACCAACCGACGCTTTTGTGCAACAGCGCGGGCCTCAGGGGCACCTAATCGTCATTAACACAGAGACCCAACCACAGAGGGAGAAGATGAGGTGAGTGTTGGTGGGTCATAATTACTCCCTTGTGTCCGTAAACAAATCGATGGAGGTCCTGTAGTCAGAACTGTGCAAAAGTGTGTGCAAATAGTTTAAATCTATTTTCTCAGAGTGTGATAAAGTGTATTTCTGCCAGCAAACTGAACACTAGAATAAATCCAAAGAAACAAGAAAGCAGTAAAAAGTATCAGGATTAGTTCTGTGTGTAACAGTAGTTGATACTGTGTGAGCTGGTGAGGAGAACACAGGTTCGGTTCCAGGTTCCTCCACGGTTCCTCCAGCCGTTGTTTGGATGGTGAAACTCCACCATTTCATTTAATGAAGGACTGATCGAGTCGAACCAGGTTTCTGATGAAACTACAGTAATACTGAACTTCCACAAGAGCTCACTGATATACTGAACACAACATCACTGTTTACTGTAGAATGTTATCTGTATTTATTTTCTTTTTAGTTTTTCTTTTGAATATTTAGTTATATTAGTGTGAGGTCATCTGAACAGTTTGTTTCAATTGTATTTTTGCAGATGCCCAAGGCTTTTGCACAATACTGATTTGTCCTACTTGGAAAATATGTATAACTAACATAAACTCAGGGACTATTAAATGGGCTTGTATCATATAAAAACAACTCTGCTCGAGACTATACTGTGATTTTATAGAAACACATCAACGCATAGGATGTAACTCTCTAGAGCTACAGTTGCAAAGAAAGTTTACGAACCCTTCAAAACTCAAGATTCTTGATTAAAAATGTTTCCTTCGTCACATACGCAGTTATACAAGTACAACATGGAGTTGACCCATAAGCCTGTGCTGTGAAGCCAATAAAACCCAACAGCACAATCAAATTCAAATTTTTTTTTTTTTTGAGCTCCTCCGAAAGCTCCTTTGAAAGAGAAACGATATGTGACTCTGAAGGTGAAGATGGTGAAGGTTAATATTTTGTAAACAAACAGTGCAGGGACACTTCATTAGTCCCTGGACTGTTAGTTTTTGCATAGTTTTGCAGACAGAGACATGTTGGACATGTTGGATCACTTTCTTCACTGCTTATTTTCTCTGCTTTATATGGTTCTACTGTTTCTGGAGATCTGATCACAATTAAGGTCGGATTTAAGTCAATCTAAAAGGTTTCACTAACTTTTATGTCCAGTCCACATCCAAATTCTCTAGAAAACAGTTTGGTTGATTTACATTACATTTGCATTTCATCCAAAGCCTGGAATCACATTTCATAGTAAAATGATGGTTATTTATAAACGCCAATATAGTTATGTTTGTTTAGGTAATAAACCAGTCACAAAGGCTCTTGTTCATTAGAATGGCAGTTATTCTGTTCATAGGCATGACTGGTGAAATTTATTCCTTAATTAATAATATTATTAGCTGCTGTACAGCGATCTTGGTTAATACATAATAAATAATTTCTTAATTAGTTTGACTATTTCAAATAGTTTGAATCCTCTTCAATAGTAGCGTGTTAGACTCCTTTGTACATGCACCTTATTAATTTTATACATTAATTATTATAATTATTACAGTTATTATTAAGTGAAGCACAATAAGCAGTTTGATGTAAAATGTTACACTTTAGAGATGCTTTCAAACTCAGATTACAGGGGTGGTGTCAGGAACCAGGATGTTACTATGCAAATGTGGCCATTGTATATCTCATCAGCCAGTGAAGTATATCTCAACAGCCAGTGAGTCGAAGATGGTAAACCTGTTTTTCCTCCACCCTCTGACCTTGCATAATTAATTTTTTTACAACCTTAGTACACAGTCTTACACGGTTTCACAGTCGATACAAGCACTATACATTAGGGATGCACCGATTGATCGGCCAGTGATCGGAAACGGCCGATTTTTGGCCTCACTCACTCGTATTGCCGATTTCAAATCGATCTTTTTTGGGGGGGTTTATTAATTTGTTTATGTATTACATTATATTTATTTAAATTTGCAAAGAAATTTAGTTATGAAAAAAAAGCTTTATATTAAAGAACATTAGATTTTTGTTTGTGTTTGCTGTAGAGTTGCCACTATCATATATCATATCACACTATATTGAACAAAACTGGGGCATAATTAGATCCTTTAACATTTTTATCACATTTTGAACCTTGAATTACTTTAGTGTCTCAGAAATATCTTTGAGAGAGTTTTTCTGAGACACTAAAGTCTTTTTTTTTTTTTAGATTAGATTAGATTCAACTTTATTGTCATTACACATGTACAAGTACAAGGCAACGGAATGCAGTTTACGTCCAACCAGAAGTGCAATAAACAGCAAGTGCAGGATAGAGGTATAAGTTATGAATTATAAGTTATGATTATACAAAAGGTTATATGTACAAGAAGAAACTGAATAATATTTACAGATGGATGTACAGTAGTATGAACATAATATACCTAATATACAGTATGAACAGTATGAATATATGAAGTATGAATACAGTATGGATATATGAACATAATATACAGTTTGTATTCACTATAATCAGGAATAACAACAATTCTACAGATGTTGCAGTGATCATAAACATGCAATGGATATGAACAAAATTTACAGTTTAAGTTATCTGGTGGTTTAAGAATCAAGGATTTCATGGCAAATCTCAAACTCTCAAAGTCGAATGTCAAGAACGGCAGGAGGCTTCATTACCTTGTCTTTCTTTCCCGACAGGTTGCAAACGCAGCTGAGCAGGCTGAAGTGCAGTTGGAAGTGTGTCCTAGTCTTTCTCCTGATATCTGGGATCGTTAACTTACTTTACTTCTTCATGCAACACCCGCGGCAGGACATGTACGAGGATCCAGGGCCGTACCATGTGGCCTATCCGCGTAAATACAGGTTCATCCTGGATCACCCGCAGAAGTGCCAGAAGCACAACCCCTTCGTGGTGGTGGTCGTGCCAGCAGCTCCTCAGAACACGGATGCTCGTCATGCCATCAGGAGCACGTGGGGGAACGACAGTCTGGTCCGACACGGAACGGTGCTGGTTCTGTTTCTGCTGGGTTTACCCAGCGGAAACAACTCCGAAACCCAACAGCGCCGCATCCATGAGGAGAACCTGCAGCATCAGGACTTACTGCAGAGCAATTTCATCGACTCGTACAGAAACCTGACCATTAAAACCATGGTGATGCTTGAATGGCTGAAAGACCGCTGCCCGCAGGCATTCTACGCCGTTAAGACGGACGACGACATGCTGCTGAACATCAGGGGCCTGATAAAGATGCTGCTGGATCACGACAAGCCTCTGAGCAGCTACATCACCGGCCTGGTGTGGTACGACAACGTTGTGATCAGAGATCCATCCAGCAAGTTCTTCATGCCTCATCACGTGTATCCCAACTCCGTGTATCCGCCGTACCCTCTTGGCATGTGCTACATCATGTCCATGGACCTGCCAGAACAGATTCTGCGTGTGTCAAAAAACATTAAACCCATTTTCCTTGAGGACGCGTACATTGGCCTGTGCATTGAGCGGCTCAAAATAACTCCCAAAAACCCTCCAGACTTAGAACAGTTTGTGGTCAATCCCCCGCAACAGTACAACCGGTGCTACTACGCCAACCTCATTGCTGTTCTGACCTACAGCCCCAAAGACCTTGTCTCCTACTGGATGGATATTCACAAACCTGGCGCCCCATGTTGATGCGGCTGGTTAAGCTCCCCAGTCACCAGCTCTTAAGTGAAACCATTTGTGGACCATGTTTCACTTTTCATGTTTCGCAGTATGCTGATTTTACTGGAGCATTGTCATGAAGTAGCAGCACGTCTGCTGAGAGGCCTCGAGTTGCACGTCACAAATAAAGACTTGTGACTTGACTTTAGACTTCGCTCAACGACTCGAGACTTGATTCGGACTTGGTGCTGACTCGTGAGATATAACTTGTAAATTATGTTCATTTTATGGAATTAGTTATTTACATCTCGCACTCTTTCCAATGACCCGTTCACCTCGCCCCATCCCATTACTTTTGTCCGAGGTGAACGGTTTTCAGCTAATAACGGTTGTCGTTGGAAAGGGGTCACCAAGCCCCATCTAACTGTGGAGTTTCACATTTAGAGTGAGAGATATATTTTTCATATT
>JBBPDC010198954.1:2248-14317 GCA_037974485.1 Hemigrammopetersius urotaenia
TATTGTTGGAGGCAAAGTGAAAACAGTTCCCCCCCCCCCCCCCCCCCAGCAAACTTCTTTTTACTTTCCCTGGCTGGAAATCTGCCGTGACAGTTCTTCAGCAGGTCTGTGTGGTTTTTATTTATTTATTTATGTTTTTTTAACTAGTCTGCACATGCTTTAGATTTGACATCTCCTTTTGTTCTTATGTGTAATACAGCTTTCTTTTACTTTCAATGTACCAGACTCCAGCTGTAGATGTGGTCGGTGTAGGTTTGGCCTCTGGTCAGATAATCATTCACAACATCAAGTTTGATGAAACGCTAATGAAGTTTCAACAAGACTGGGGTCCCATCACCGCCTTATCCTTCAGAACAGGTATGTACAGTTTGGGGAAACCTTATAATAAAAACACAAAAATGTAAGATGTAGCAGTTCCCAGTTCTTTTGTGAAGAGATCTGGTGGCTCCTCAGTCTGACAGCCTTTTTTGGGGGCATTTGGTAGCCTAGTGATTAAGGCATTCAGGGAAGGTTGTGGGTTTGAATCCCAGCATTGCTAGTATCATCACTGAGGTACCCTTGAGCAAGTTACTGCCCCCATGCACTGCTCCCTGGGCACCCTTCGTTGGTGGCAGCGCCCTGCTTCACTGGGTTAAATGCAGAGGAAGAATTTCAAACTGTTCACTCTGTATGGTGTGTTGTTGCCTAATGTAGCTATTAAGGGTACATATTGGGGATTAAATATAGTCTCTCTGTTTGACCATATGACCTCGTTGAAGTAGATTAGGAAAGCTTAAATGTTAGAAGTTCCTATGCGTAAAGTAATAAACCTTTTGGGTTAGTGACTCTTCCCAGCATGGAAGAATCTGACCAGCAATGAGCGTGCCATCAGATAATGATGTTAAAGGCCATCGGGTCATGGGGATCAGGATAGAGTAAAGATAGAGGAGACATTGGCATAGGCCGTAAAACCCCCATGCTGTAGGAGCTTAGACAAGGTATGAGAACAAACGGGAAGAGGAAATTACGGAAAGTACTAGAAGAAGGGCAGAATTTGAAAATCCAATTCTGTGTGCTATTGGCTGAAAGGCAGTAAAAAGAGAGAGATATAAAAAAGGTAGATGTAAAATCTATCGGAGCCAGAGGAGTCTGACCAACTCTCTCCTGGACCTGTGAGGCTGCTTTATTCTTTAATAAAGTAGAAAAGCTGCATTGAAATAATGTTTCAGATGTAGGTATTTGTTCTAGTTTTAGCTACCACACGCCTGACTATAAGGAGCTCCTGCTAGGGCTTTAAGCCCAAACCTCTTAAGTTCACAACCAAATGAATGTTACAAGTACACTTCAAGATCCAAAAAAAACCAAAATTTGAGCTTTACCTTCACCCAACAGCATTTCTTAAAAAATGAAACGAGTGCATTACCCAGATCATGAAAAGGACTTTTAAATGCATGTGAAGTTCTCATGAATTTCACTTTCACACAGATAACAACTTGAATAAACACTCCTACTCACTCCAGTCCCTTTTTTCGCTGGTATTTCACACAGACATCTCTATTGGGTGTAGTCAGAATCAGAACACTTCATTACATGTTCTGTTTCCAGCATCCAAATAAGATGATTAATACACAGCATACAGACATGCATACAACTACACTGAGTTGTTCCGAAGGAAATTTTATGTAGGCATGTCAAAGGATTAAAAATGTATGAAATGTAAGAATACAGTAATCCCCCAGTTTTACACGGATCAGGGGTCGCGGATTCAGTTACATGCTCATAGTGTTACACGGAAATCCCCACAACAATGCAGAAACTGCAAAAATCCTCCAACTTTTTTGCTTTTTGTGGCAATAAATATATTTTTTCTGTATATAAATATATGTTTTCACACAAGGGGGCGTGGAATGTATTTTTTTAGTACTTTTGTAGATAAACGAAACTATGTCAGAAGAACAGAGACAACTTCACATCTAGTAGTACGTAATTAGCATGCATATGCTGTTATTAATTAGTACAAATTTTCCTTAATATTGGTCATTTACACAGGCATCTAGTGGTTGTTGAATTTTGATTGAAATGAAATGTTTAAGTTGTGACGACTACATCTTAAAGAATTTCGCATGCTTTCAGAGAACGTTGCAGTGATCCAGCATTGCAGTCACTGCAACGTTCTTACGAGGTGGTGCCACTCTACAAATGAGTCTTAACAAACAAGAGCCAGGTGCCCCCTAGAGGCCAGCTTGGTCACTTTTCATAATTTTCGTAATTTTTGGCTGAATATGATATTACCACAAAACGCTATTCTTTGTGGCTAACCACAAAAGGGGGGGGGGGGTTATGAGGATAGCACCACCAAAATCTCCAGTGAAGTTGAAGAGCCTGACTGCTGTGAGGACAAAGGATTTCTGTAGTTTGGAAGAGTTCAGTGGCAAGTTCCTCAGACACTTGGCTTTTTTTTTTTTTTTTAGTATTTGTCTAGCAGAGTCCTAATTTTTTAGGACTCTTCACAAGGCAGCTGGTGTCCCAGTGGTTAGGGAGTTGTCCAGGGATCGGAAGGTTGTGGTTTCAAATCCCAGGACTGCTAGAGACACCACTGAGGTATCCATGAGCAAGAGAGCATCATCCACGCACTACTCCCCAGGCACTGTGTTCCTGGCTGCCTGCTGCTTCACTTGGTTCAATGGGTTCAGTGGGTTCTGTGCATAGAAAGAATTTCACTCTGAGTGCTGTGGTGGGTTCACGTATGACAAACACTTTACTCTTTAGTATCCAGTGGAGACAGTCATTGTGTCCCTCCCTCTGACTAACTGAGATACTAATAGGTCCTCACCATCTCTAGATGTTGTGAGTGGTCCAACCTCGTCTCTTTGGTTTTGGGTGTATTCTATTCTCTATTCCCTCTCCTGTCCACCTCTAAAGGGGGTTCTCCACTGACTGGTACCTGCTCGATTCGGTTCAGTTTGGTTTCAGACCTACAGTTTTCCACTACAACTGGTTGCTATAGCGACCAAACATTCTGAGAAGCAGCCCGAGCGGAGCGCTCTAAGCTGAGGTAAACAACCCGGCATCATCACAATCGCCAGCATGGATGAAATCAGAGGGGTTTTATTTCTTATCCTTGGTTTGTGGCTGTTTGCCACAAAACGGAGCCAATTGGCACCAGACAAGGCTTAAGCAAATGCTAACGTTCAGTCAACAACACTGGCGTAACCATAGCGACCACCAATCAGTAACCTCCAACATGTACACGTTTAGTATCGGTTCAGTACGCTTGGAACCTCGGCCAAGGTGGTGCCAAGAATGGTACCAGATTGTAGTGATAGAAAAGCAAAAAAAGCGAGTAGAGTTTAACTGAACAGAGCTGGTACCAGTCAGTGGAAAACCTCCAGAATAGACCCCATACAATGTCTGTGTCTTCTGAGAGCTTCTGGATGTGGCATTTCTCTGTGCTTCAAGTCTGATGTGTATAGGGGACAGGGGGAAATTCAGTCTCTTGTGGTGCTGATGTCAGATATACGGTTCTTTAATCTGATTAACTGCGGCCTGCCAGTAATGTATTGGGTCACTTGCGTCTTGGCCAGGTTATCTCTCAGTGAAAGAGGCTGTATGGTGTTGGAGACTCTTGAGAAACTGAAAAATATGATTCTTGCAGTGCCATTTTCCAGGTAAGATGGTCTCCTGCAGCCTGTGGAGGGAGCTGTGAAGGTGATATCTGGAAAGACAGGAGCTTTTACTGACAATGACTTGGGTTGGCAGGGAATATTTTGGGACAGTTGGTGCCCCTGCGATCGGAAGGTTGTGGGTTTGAATCCCAGGGATGCCAGTGGCATCACTGTTCCCTGAGCTATTAGGTGCCCACTGCTTCACTTGAGGAATGAATTCAATACAGAGAGAGAATTTCATGTTAACTGTAAGGTGCCATATAATGGACACACACACGGACACACACACACTCCACACACACAGACTCCTTTACATTCTCTCTTCCTCCAACCTTTGTAACTTTTATACACCAGCACATGTTGGTTAATTTTCTTGCACATGTTTTTTGAATTTCCAAAAATATTTCTTTATTTTTAAAATTATATTGTCTTGTCAATTCTGTGTAGCACAGCCGGGTTGGTGGTGCCGGAAAAGTGCTTCGCTGATAGGCCTGCTTTTATATTCACACTTTTAATTAGTAAATACACTTTTTTGCTTGCATGTAAATATTTAACTATAGCCAAAATATGAATATACACCAAGGCTGACTGGCTTTTAGTTTAAAAAAATAGCCTGAAGTGGCCTGCATAAAATATATGGCTGTTTTGCATAACTTTGCATAACGGTCCTCAGCTACAGACACCATACAGTGTCGATCCACCTCCTTCCGAAATGCTGAATAAGAGCATTGGATATTAGCATAAATACATACACAACTATATTTTCAGTGGAGAAATAACAGGGTAAATACACCGGGGGGAAGTCTTAGTATGGTCGACCCCCGAAATTCGCAAGGGTTGCGTTCCAAAAGCACCCATGAATCGTGGGGAAAAAAAGACTTATTTTTACCGTCTGAACCATAAATATGCCCCCAAATATGCTCCCAAAACATATTTAGGGCTTTAAGAAGAATAAAATGATTAAACACTCCATGTTCTGATGTGGGAATGCTAGACTGAGTCAGCAGCAAGGAGAAATAAATAATGCTCAGATTGGCTACTTTCAAAGCTCCTGCCTCTGAGTACAGCGGTATTTTAGCGGTATTTTACCACCTTCTTTCAGTGATCTGGACAGTACCAACAAATGTATTCAGTTCTATTTTATTTGAAAATATATACGTTTACGTTAATATTCATGTTACAAAATGAATACATTAAGCACTTAAATGCTATATTCATCACTTAAAAGTTGTATATTGCCATGAAAAAAGCGATAAATATCTGCATTTTCCGCGAAAAAATTATTAGTTCAGTTCTAAGGAGGACAAACGACTGAGACCGCGAACGCTGAACCACGACGTGCAGGTAGACTGTCATTTATGCTACCTACAGAACACTAAATCATATATTTTGATTTTGTTCACTCTGCTATATAGATGGTCATCCAGTGATGGCTGCTGGCAGCCCCATAGGGAACATCGGGTTATGGGATTTAGAGGAGAAGAAGCTGGTGGGACAAATGAGAGACGCACACAGCACAGCCATCGCTGGTCTCACGTTTCTGCCTAGCGAGCCCCTCCTGATCACCAATGGAGCCGACAACGCCATTCGAGTTTGTGATTATTACTTTTTCTTTACACAATTAAATTAATGTCGTTATGTGTCTGTTCCTGACCAGTTTTATTTAAGATTATGGTAGTTTGCCAATTGCTTGTATTCCACATTAGCTTGTGTAATAACTGCAAAAACACACAGAGATGAGCAATATAAGTGTAAATAAAACCTAAATAGAAATAAACTCGAGATGAAAATACACTATACTATCTACAGAAATGCTGGTATGAATATTATAGATAAGTAACGCAGTTGAGTGAAATCTGCTCACGGGTGGTAGTTTGGAGTAAATTAATGCATTTGGTAGAGATCAGTAGTAATAAGTAATAAAGTAGTATTGACATAAGTAGTGATATTGCACATGGAGGCTACAGCACATAAGATGCAGTGATTCAGCACCCATTTAGGAAACGTTACATGATATTCTACATGATAAGACAACTGCACATCAGATATTGCACATAATGATAACGTTAAACACCCGATAAGAACATTGCACGATATTGCACTTGGTAGACTCTTGCAAATCATACCAAAAATAGTGCACATAGTCCTGCTCATGATAGTTATTTCATCCCAGAATAGAAATTAATAGAACAATGAAAGGTATTTTATTTTCAGTGAACTCCTTTATCTGAGGTTTTTGTTTGATGGTTGTGCCATGTGGTGTAGGTGTGGATTTTCGATGTAGCAGGAGGGGAAGGACGGCTACTGAGGCATCGCATGGGACACAGTGCAACCCCCACCAAGATCAAGCACCAAGACCAAAGTGGCCAGAACATTCTAAGTGCTGGTATGTCTCTACTTTTCGTATGCCTTTGTTTTTGTATGCACTGTTAAAGCACACTGACTAACAAAGACTGTAACGTATTCAAAGTAAAGTAAAGTTTTTGTGTTTTCTTATCAGGCCAAGATGGTACCCTGCAGTCCTTTTCTACTGTTCATGAAAGGTTCAGTAAGAGTTTGGGACATGGTAAGGTTCTCTTGCTTTTCCACCTTTGCTATAATTTGTAATATTTATTAAGAACTGGTCAGAATAATTTAACCTGTGACATCAACGCAGGTTCTCTAAACAAGGCCAAAGCCAAAAAGAAGGGTGTGATGTATGATACAGCGAAACTGCCGCCCATCACCACTTTTGCTTCAGGTACGGTTCTACATTATGGTTTTTACAGTTTCTGATGCATTGATTGTATCTGTGTTGTATCTGTGTTATATAGCCTTTCTATTACCATTTTTCTGTTTTTAGGCTTGAAGGTGGTACAATATATGGCCAAGTTTAAGTGGACACACCTACTAATTCTAGAGTTTAGGTTTCATGCACACTCTTTTTGCTAATTTTGCTTTTTTTTTTTTTATTATTTTTTTTTTTTTAAATAAAGCCCTACATTAACACTGGCACTACAATGGGTGTGTGCTGCAGAACTCATGGCACTTTCATCAGATGCCGCCTTTTAGAGAGTAATGGGGCGGTTCAGGACGATTTTTCACATACATTGTCAGGCTTGGGTGAGGCTCAGATTGTTTTGTAACTTAGGAAAGTAAAAAAATGCAGGTTTAGAAGATGCACACTCATGTCACTCCTGTTATCTTTCTCTTTTCTCTCTGAATCACTTTTGCGCACTCTTTCTTTGTTCTCCCTTGTTCTCCCTTTCTTTGTTCATGTTGGAAAAGGTCTAGCAGCACCGGTCAGGCTGGGTCAGATGTCAGAGCTGCACATGTGATTTAGACTTCAATTTCATACCCATGCAGACTTCTAGTATGCCCTGTGCGCTACACACGTATCTTATGAAATGAAAACATCCGTCACTCACCGCAGCACTGCCTCTGGTAGCAACATCAGCACCAGAACTGTGTATCAGGAGCTTCCTGAGAAAAATTCCCACAGAGGTGCAACTGCACACAAGCCTTATATCAGGGCTATTCAACTTCAGTTGCAAGTGGGCCGGATATGAAAGGGGGTTTGGGGGCCACAGAATTTCATGCTGTCCAGGGCGGGGAGGTGGTGGGTAGGGGTTGTGCTAACTGGATTCCACGCCAGGGCCTGTTTATCAGGGACTCTGACTGTTAGAGTAAAACTACAAAGGTTCTCCCCTCGCTGTGTGTTTGTGGCTGGATTCTCATTCGCTACAGCCAGTTCTGCTCTGCTTTTTCTTTTTTAACACACCCATTTTCTGACAAACCTCTTTCGGCTGTGATTGGCTAATAATATGGCCACTTCTGTGTTTGGATTGGCTAATTTTATACAACGCAGCAGATGACTAATCTTGGCGAAAGTAGCGTGGGACTACCAGCCAATCATGATCCAAAACCCATAATTTTGTTATATCACACGAATCACACACTGATTTACTGGCAGTTTTGTGGGCACCGTATCCGGCCCGTGGGCTGCTTGTTGAATAGGCCTGCCTAAGATCATAATACGCATAGTACGCAAAAAGTGCTATAAAGCTCCCTGCCACTGGACTTTGTGTTCTCTGGAGTGGTGGATGAAGGACGTATCTGAGTTTGGAGGATGTCTGGAAAGCTATTATATGCTGTGCATGGGCGAACTCCGCAATCCAGGACTGTGTTTTGGGCTTTGTCCGGGCCCCTTAGTTTCAGTGGTGGATAATGTTAACGCTATGGCATATAAAGATGATTCCATCTTCGTGGCAGCAGCTTTTGCCCTTTTTTCTACCAGCATGACTGCTTATGTACACTAAATGAGGTCCATGGAGTGCCTATTTGAATTTAGTTTTGTGGAATTCCATTGCAGAGAGGCCTGACCTCAGATGAACCGGAATGTCATTTGCGAGCCAGGCCTTCTCATCCAGCATCAGTGCCTCACCACTCTTTTAACTGAATGTTCTTGATTCAAAATCTTGTGGAAACTCTGCCTCAGACGAGTGCAGGCTCTAATAGTCACAAACGGGACTCAGTTGCATTAATCATGGCCAACAAGCTCTTGTAGGGGCACTGGTCAGGTGACCAGAAACTCTTGGCCATATAGTGAGTCTTGATAAAAAAGAAAATACATTTAGTAAGATTTTGTCTCTGCGCTTGCATGTCATTACGTTTGATGTGTCTGGCCCTACGTAGAAAGCGCCCGTCAGAGTGACTGGGATGGCATCGTGGCCTGCCACCAAGGTTTTCTTGTCGCCACCACCTGGAACTATCAAAAAGGGTCTATGGGAGCTCACAAGCTGGAACCAGAGCGCTTCAACAAGAGCCGCATCCTCAATGTTCATGCCACGGTCAGTGTTGTACTAATCCTGAATGTAAAGTACATCTCTCAGTGTTTCTTGTTTCACTATCCAAACTATACTTATTCTTTCTGGCTCTGCAGGCTGTGGACATCAGTTCTTGTGGAAACTTTGCAGTGATTGCACTGTCTTCAGGACACATAGACGTATACAACATGCAGTCAGGCCTCCACAGAGGACAGTATGGAAAAGACAAAGGTAAGGAGTCCTGTGCTGCATCAGAGAAGTTTTAACCACTTCGTTATAGTATTTGACAGATTGATACTCTGATTTGTATATATCGAAACAAGGCACCTTGGTGCATCCTAATGTTTTGTTTTGTTTCCCAATAACAATTGTACGTCTCTGTGAGATCATCTTTTTGTACGAGACGAGTTACCTTGCATTTAATTTTGCAAAAAAATTATTCGGACCTAAGTCAATCCATATGTGTAGTATATAATGAAGTCTCTTAAATGTCTACACATTTTTAATCTAACCTGAATGATGTTCTCAGAGCTTGTTTCTCTAATGTTTGTAGTTACATAAAACCAGGGGTGTTTTTAAACGCTGGTTTCTAGCAGGTTTTGGTGATTTCCCTGCTCAGACACTCCTGGTTCACCTCGCCAGTGAATTGCCAGGTTTGGTGAATGTGTTTGAGTAGAAGAATCATCAGACTGTGCAGGACACCGGCTCTCCAGGACCAGAGTTTGACACCCCTGCTCTAAACAAACTGTAGTTAATTTGGTGTTTTGTATTTTGTAGCACACTCCGGGCCAGTGAGAGGCGTTTCTGTCGATGCTCTCAACGAGCTCATGGTCAGTGCTGGAGCTGATGGGCTCCTGAAGATCTGGAAATTCAAGTCCAAAGAGCTTCTACACACAGATAGCCTGCCTGCATCCCCTGCTTCCACACTCTTACACAGAGACAGGTTAGGTTAAGACTTTGGGTTACGGTTGGCATTCAGTTGGTGATTAAAAATGAGGCTTTTTAACTCTTTTGCAATAGCAATATATATGTTTTCAAAGTAATATATGAATGTTTGAATTTTATATCGCTAAGAAATAAATATTTTGAAAAGCAGATGACCTGCAGAATAGTAACGTTAACATTTGAAGCATTTCCATATAAAATGGAAATGCAACATTTGTTCTCAAGTAATTCCATGTACACTGATGAGCCAATAGGTCAAACTGTCAACAAACAGTGTCAATTTCATCAGCTCTGCTCACTATTCTGTGGATTTTTGTTAGAAATTACACACAGTGGCCCATTTGTATCTCCAGATGATTTCTTAGTCCTATGTTCTGTCTTCGTTAGCGGTCAGAACCCTGTATTGTACACAGCAAGGCTGCTGGAGTTGCTTTAATACCTCCTCTTCTCTTTACTAAAACCAATTGGTCCACATTGCATGTGTGAAGTTATTGGTAATTATTGATAAGAAGGGACCTAATGAAGTAACTCAGGCTGCATTTCAAAACCTTACATGGAGATGTGATAGAATAGGCGCAGTGTTGATTACAGTATCTGATGCCGAATTGTTTGAATACAGGCCTTCCTATCCGTTGTAAACTCGTTAGTAAATTGTGTAACATGGAAACAGTAATTATTTTTCTTGTGGCAATCTTGAATTTACATAAAAACTTCTTAAAAGTATGTAATACAACTAAATGCTTTATTTTCCTAACCACTCAACAGTGGGATGCTGGCCGTTGCTCTGGATGACTTCACGATCAGCATCTTGGACTTGGAGACGAAGAGGATCGTACGCCGTTTCTGTGGCCAGCGTGGCCAGGTCAACGATATGGTGAGCTTTTCCTTCTCCATACCCGTATGAAATTACTCGAGTCCCCTACATTTAACCCATTCACCCGAGTGAAGCAATGTAGCACTTGTTTTATAGGAAAGACTGTAAAGAGAGATTTCCAGCTTATTTTCTGTAGATTTGTTTTGTTTTCATCACAAACTACTGCACAGTCTAGTCACCTTTGATTAGGGTTGATTGTGGCAGCTGATGGCTGAGTGGTTAGGGAGTTGCCACTGCGTTCAGAAGGATGTGGGTTTCAATATCAGGACCGTCAGTGGCACGACTGCTGTACTCTTGTGTAAGGTACTGTCCCCACACACTGCTCCCCGGGTGCTGTGTTCCTAGCTGCCCTCTGCTTCACATGTTGAATGGGTTAAATGAGTTAGAAGAAGATGTTCACACTGTGTGCTGCTGTGTTCACGTGTGGCTAAAGGCTTTACTTTAAATAAATGAGTGATAAGCCTATAAGGATTAAATGCACAGTGCACCAAACTTTAGTTGTCCTTTATTAAATGATAAAGAAAACAAAGTAGCCCACAGAACACTCAAATTGAACACACTGATATATTTTAATATACGGAACACAAATATGGCAAGTTAGGTAAGCTCATTGGTAATATGTGCTCATTGGTATTCTGTACAGACCTTCAGCCCGGATGGACGGTGGTTGATAGTAGCCTCCATGGACTGCACCATCAGAACGTGGGACTTACCCTCGGGCAGGTAACACCTTTGTGGAAGCCGTCTCGTGCTCTGGTCATTTTCTTGAGCAAGCCGATGACCTGCGGTTAGACTTAGGACTTTCTAGCACAGCACTCCACCAGTCTCTGACTGAGGGGAAGACCGGGCTCACTCAGGACTCGTTTCACTTTCTGAATTAATTAACAGATTTTGTGCGATGACCTTTTGTTGAGTCATCCCAAGTCGCTTTTGACAAAAAGCAACATGTGAAACTGTTTCAGGAGATAAAGCCTTATCTTGTTTAGGTTCTCTGTGACACCTAATATGTTGTTTTATCTTTATCTGTGGAGTCTACTATGGCTACTAAATCCCCTCTCTGGCCTTGTGGTAATCACCTTTTCCCGTTTGCTTCTCTCTCTCTTTCTTTCTCTCGCTCTCATTCTCACTCTCGTTCTCTGTCTCACCGGCACAGTTTAGTCGACTGTTTCCTGGTAGACTCAGCAGCCGTCAGCGTCAGTTTCTCTCCAACGGGGAACTTCCTTGCCTCCTCCCATGTTGACTGTTTGGGTATTTACTTATGGTAAGAGGTGTTCGAAGTTGGAAATTTTATTATCAGTTAAAATTAAAACAGTTCCATGTCTGCTGGTCTCCATACGTGGAGTTTCGTTAGATACGTTCTGAATGAAGTATTGGAAGAATAAAATGTCAGTGTGGCAAAAAATTGAATGTGATACAAAAAGGCACAAACAGCGATATACAGTGTAATGATTTTCACACACTAAGGAGAAACAATCATATTATTCAGGATAGTTATGCTCTCTTTGTAATGAAATAGGTGTTTAGTTGTTGAAGGGTAATGGTCATATTGTTTTTTTAATGTGACCTGGTTTGTCTAGATAACGATAACGATTAAAATAATATTGCTCTTCTGTAGTTATATCACTTTTGGCAGAATGGCAGTTTAGTTACTTCAAAATGTGTATATATATGTACATGTCTGTATATGTTTTATTTATTTATATATATATATATATGTATATGTATATGTATATATGTATATGTATATATGTATATGTATATGTATATATGTATATGTATATATGTATATGTATATATGTAT
>JBBPDC010198985.1:0-10386 GCA_037974485.1 Hemigrammopetersius urotaenia
TTTCTCTCTCTCAAACCCCCCCCCCCCTCTCTCTCCTTCTCTCTCTCTCTCTCTCTCTCTCTCTCTCTCTCTCAGGTTTGGTCAGTTCACTCTGAGGGCAGCAGATCCACAACTGTTCTCACAGCCACAGTCTGTTAATGTACAGGCTGTCTCCCAGCAGGTACCCACATACACACACAAAAATGGTCTCTCTCTCACATGCACACACACAAACGCATACACACTTCTCATAATGACTTTTAATTACTTTAAGTTAATATTCACTTTATAAAGGTGAGAGCTCAAGGTTTCTCTGGGTTTGTGTCTACCTAATTAACTCACCCTTGAATGTTAGCTCATGTGAAGTAGAAAGTTAATGTGCACTCAGAATAGAATGTAAGAGCACCTTTAACTTTATTAATTAGCTGCCATGCTTAGTATTTGACAAAATTATGAAAACAACGAAGAAGAACAGTAGTAAAAGAATAAAGTGGATCTTTAGTTTCACTATGTTTTTCCAGGCAGCACCTCGTCCAGTTGACTGACAGTGGAAAAAGCAGAATCCTCCTGTTATAATTAACCAAGCTGACTTTCAGGGAGCAGTGCACTGTGCTGTTTTTCACAGATAGGCTGCTGTCTTTCTATTTTTGATGCATCACGCCAATGTTTTACCTCAACAAAGGCCAATGAGGAGAATCTAATCCACACAGTGGGGAAAGGAAGCCCACTGTACTTCTCTTCCAGCAAGTATTACTTCATAAATAATAGCCCACTAGAGTAGGTTAATCATATCATACTGCACACAAATAAGCTTTATCTGAATATACACTATATGGACAAAAGTATTGGGACACACCTATTTTTCAGGGTTTGGGCAAGGCACCTTACTTTCAGTGAAGGAATCTTAATGCTTAAGGAGACCAAGACACTTTAGAAAACATCATGCTTCCAACTTTGTGTGTACAGTTTGGAGAAGAACCACTTTTATTCCAGCATGACTGTGTCCCAGTGTACAAAGCGAGCTCCATAAAGACATGGCTGGATGAGTTCAATGTGGAAGAACTTGACTGGCCACACAGAGGCCTGACCTCAACCTCATCCAGCACCTTTGGGATGAACTGGAACAGAGATTGTGAGCCAGACCTTCTCCTCCAACATCAGTGTCTGACCTCATAAATGCTCTACAGAATGAATGAGCATAAATTCTCACAGAAACCCCAACATCTTTTGAAAAGCCTTCCAAGAAGAGTGGAAGCTGTTATAGCTGCAAAGGGGGACCGATTTAATATTAAAGTTGATGGATTTGAATATTTTTGTCCATATAATGTATCTAATTTTAAAATGTGTATGTAATGTAAGTGAAGATCAGTAGCGCAGCCAGTCATTTTGCAGTCTAGGCCTGTTTGCTGGTAGGCCCCTAATTTGTTTATGCCATTGTTTGAGGCATTGCAACACCTGGCTGTACTGCGTACAGCTATTTCATACAATCAGCAAAAGGTGTTGAAATAATTAAAGTAAAAGTACAACATTTTTTTATTCATCTGGAGAGTACAGCAGCTGTTATTCAATACTTTCAAGCTCTGCACTTTGTTCTGCTTCTTCTTAAAGCTCGCTGATAGGGGGCTGCAGTAATGAACACAGACTGAGAGAAGTCTGAGGCTTGGAGACATTTTTAGGAAGATTAGATACCCCTCTTTTTCTTCTTTTTTTCTATCCTCCTTGGCATCTCATTACATTTCCTAAATATATCGCTGCGGCTCGCACTGCAGTCTCCTGAGAACTGGCTGTGTATCTCCTGACCTCATGCAGTACACAAACACACACACACACACACACACACACACACTGAAACTCGATCTCTCTGGATTGAAAGCCACTGCAGCACCTTAACATTGAGCCCCCACCAAAAATACATTACTGTTTCTCCTGAATTGATAGTATTTGAACCAGCTCCTGTAGCTCAGGGCATTTGTACACATTTTCCATTGTGTTTTTTTTTTTCTGAGAAAGTAGTTACCGCTCAGATTTAGTGGGCAAGAACTTTCTCCATGCTTTCCTCCACTTTTCCGCATAAAAGACTTCTCAGAAGATAAGTGACAATTGTGTGTCCCCATTCATTTGGCTGGCAGGCTAAGCAGGGCGTGGTAGGTAAGCCCACATCTCCAAATGTTTTCCTTTCTAAAGTAGGTGCACATTCTACACTGAACAAGTGCTAGTAGTCATCATGGCTTCTGAGTGATGGTTTTGCTTACCATGTGAAAAGCCCTTGACCTACATCAATGCAAACCAATGAAAATTGAAGAAAGAATGGTCTTGGATCTTGATAAAATATTGTCCAGATAAAACATTTGAGAAACTGGAAAGTGCTTGCTTCTATACTTTAGACCTGTAGCGAATGCTTAGGCAGCCAGGAATTTACGTTTATACTTGCAAATATTGAAAGCAGCTATTAATATTACACCAATATGTAAGTCCGAATCACATCAGTTCAAAAGGTGATGGTACTTTTATGGAGATAGGGGAGGCGGTTTTAACACATTACTTGACTCGGCACACTCTTTCAACTGCAAATAGTTAATGTAATGTACTTTAATGTGATTCCCCACAATCACACGCCTTTTATTTGTTTGCTTTTTGGTCAAGGCTACAGAAAGAGGAATCCTTATTGGTGTAAACACTGCAGCTCACTACAAAAAAATCGTTTAAAAAATGGCCCAGATTTTGTAGAATACCATAAAAATGTTCTGAAACCAATTACAAGCCACTTTGCCACTTGCACTCCTGTATGTATAAATGAGTTACAAAGTGTTTACGCAGTTTTAGCTCCAGCAACATTTCCCATTCTTAGTGCCCAGACCTCTGCTAACAAATGAGAGCCATCATGGTTTTATGCAGCTTTTGTGTGCAGAAAGTCTTCATGTGGCTGCTCCCCATACTTCACTTAAGCACTTTGCGTGCGTCGTGTTCGATAAAATGTCTCGAGGCCTTTTTAATTAGCTCTGTGCTTTTAGTCAGTCTGGCTGTGAAATGTGGAATCTTTCTGGGTGGTCTGGAGCTCACAACACAAGCCAGTCAAGAAAAGAGATTAACATCCTTGTACTCAGAGACAACCCCATGACCCTTTATTCTCTCGTTCTTTCTCGGCCCGGTAATGCGGCTAAGGGCTGCTTATGTCACGCTAGCTAATGGGGCGGTTGCTCATTTTTACTCATGAGTCTATGCTGTAAAGGAGAGATTGGAAGATCACATAGTATATTTACAGAGATAAAGCCATATAGTAGTGCCGCAACATCCATGTCCTAAACTGCATTCTTTTATTTATTATTGTTTTAATGGCCAGAAATCCAGTTTGGTCCCTACTTAGACTGTCTTTGACTCTTCTTTTGGACTGCTTGGTGTATGGTCTCGAGATGTTCTCCTAAATATATTTGTAATCTTTTTCTCCACAGCCTCCTTTGGTGATCACCAATCAACCCATTTACATTGAGTCAGGGGAAACGTCTTTACTTACGAGGTCCACTCTCTATATTGAGGACCCCGACAACCCTCAGGACGTCCTTCTGATGATTCTGGATCCACCTCGACATGGCCGCCTCACTCGGGTTCATGCAGATGGCCAGGTGACCCAGTTCAAACTGGAAGAGCTAGTTCGTGAACAGCTGCAGTACATCCACGATGGCTCCAGTGAGGACCAAGACAGACTCTTGCTGCAGGTCAACGATGGACACAGCTATCAGAATGTTCTACTGCATATCAGCATTGCTCAGAAGGTACGCTATGTTGCTGCACCATAGGTGTATGGTGGGCATGATTGAGAAACACTGCTTTAAAGGAATAGTTATGAGCAAAATCCTCACCCAGAATGTGGTCGAGGCATGTTTTGTGTCTCATATGTCATAGTTTGATGGGATAGCATGGAGCTACA
This sequence comes from Hemigrammopetersius urotaenia, assembly GCA_037974485.1. Lineage (NCBI taxonomy): Eukaryota > Metazoa > Chordata > Actinopteri > Characiformes > Alestidae > Hemigrammopetersius > Hemigrammopetersius urotaenia. The sequence goes on from JBBPDC010198985.1 coordinate 3,905, forward strand.
ATGCTAATAGACTCCACCTATTAGCAATGTGTACAGTTCAAAATCATCACACTCCTGCATTCAGTTGCTTTCATAACAAAACCTCCACATCGTGTTAATTGAAACATTAGGTTAATGTGCATCATTGTTAATAGAGTTTATTTATTGTAATTTGGAACAATTTCTGTCTTGAAAAAACAAACCAGGCAGCATTTTGTGATACTGATGCTGTTTAATTAGTAGCCAGTCCAACTTTTATTCTGTCCAGAGCATATGATGGATGACATAATCTTTTCAACCCAAGGATGCCTCAGATTACATGTTTGGCAGAGCCCCAATAAACACACACTCACACAAAGGCTTTCATCACCTTTCACTCATTCAAGCACTGTCAGCTTCCGGAACACGACCAGGCATGTGTCTTCCTCAGCCCCAATGATGTCTAGACTGATAAGAGGGTTCCACTTTGTTCCTGGTCCATTCACCATCGTCCCCGACTTGTTTTTCTTTTCTTCCCTTCAGGCTGCAGTCTCACCTTTGTCCATATCCCTGCCTCTACATTCCATCAAATACCTCCCTTCCCTCATATTATGCAGCAACTGGAGGTGTTTGTGGTTCGGTTTGCCGAACGCTGAGAAGGAGGGGGGTTGATGGGGATAACAGAGAAGGGAAGCCTAGATTCTGAGGTGTGGCGTGTGAAGACAGTCAGATGCGTGTGTCTCACGCTCATTGCGTGAGACTTGAGAGCCCTGATGTAGAGGGTGTGGGGCAGCTGGTGGCCTAGCGGTTAGCGTTTTGTGATCAGAAGGCCATGGTTTCTGTGCCCCAGTGTTACCCTTCAACAAGGTACTCTCCCCACACACTGCTCCCAGGACTCTGTGTCACTTGTTGAATGGGTTAAATGCAGAGAAATAATTTCGTGCTGTTCACACTGTGTGCTGTGGTGTGTTCATGTATGACAGAATGGTCACTTTACACAGCAGAATGTGGACCTTAAGTCAGTTCAGTTTTATTTATATAGCACTTTTAACAACCAAGCCAGGTCCGAGCCTCTAGTGAGCAAGAAACTCCCTAAGTCAGTTTTCTCTCAGGTGTGAGTGAGCTGATTTAAGGGGAAACATGTTAATATTATTGTAATGAGGTTCAGACCAATGTTTTGCTAGCGTTCACTCACTGTTAGCTGTGTTAGCACTGTTTGGATTAACTATTGTGTCCCTTTAAAGGGGTCATGGACTCTGTTCTGTTTGTGCTTAAAGACCAAATCTAACATTGTGCTCATTGAAAGGGACTGAGACAAGAAGTGAGTAGCTAAAGCCATCCTCTAATAATAGATTAGCGATGGTGATTGATTGTGGCTGCAATCCATGAGAGGGTAAAACCTGAATGAATGGAAAGCCGAATTTCAATTAGCTTTTTAGTGAGAAGTCATGCAGCTTTTAGTCTCCCTGAGGTGAAGTGGGGTTTTATTGGCCGACATTAGCGATTAATCCCTAAATTAGCTCAAGCCTTGAAGGCCCAAAAGCACTTTCATATCCAGAAACAGAAAGTGCAAGTTTAAGACTTTTTGCTGTTCTATGAAATGAATTACAGTGTGAATTTGCAGTCTTAATGTGTACAGGTTTATGAAAGGCGTGGCATGATTACCATTTTTAAGCCTTTTAAGAGTTATTTTAAGACAATGATTACACTTCCAATTGAGTACAATCATTCATTTGCTAATTTTATAGAAGACATATAAAATTGAAATATTCTTTGAACATTTTACGCATGCATGCATTCCTTTTAACAAGGATTTTGAGAGGAATGTTACATTACAGAGACTCGTGAAACTGACTGGGCCTTTACTAACCAAGATAGCAGCAATGATAAATAAGTAAGTTTAAAGCATTTGTACAGAGTGTTATCAGTCTCAGTATGGCTGCTTTACGAATGCAGAGCCACGTTTCTGTTCCTCTGATGACATAGTGCCCCTGATTGTTAACAGAAAATTAAAAGCAAACTTCAGCTTCATACACAACCCCACAAGTGCAGTAGTTCAGGTAGCCGAGAGGGTTTTATACTGAATTCATACAGATTTAGCCACCATTTGCTGTTTATCCTGGTTCTGCCGCTTTCAAATTCCTACAGCCATACACACATTGTTGGACCTGTCAGAGTGTGTGTTTGTGTATGTGTGTGTGTGTGTGTGTGTGTGTGTATGTGTGTGTGAGCATTTCTAAATGCTTTATGCATGCATTTATCATTTTTAAAAATGGCCAAAAAGTCTATTTTATCACATACTATAATGTATCAAATATATTTTGGTAGGATGTGACTCATTTGAAATGTATGACCATATTTTTCAGTATGTCAGTATATTTAAGATTTACTTGGGTCCTTACCATCACCCAAGTAAATGCCATCAACTTTAAACAAATAGGCGTGTACCTCTTTGTCAAGAGGTCAAGAAGAGCGTTGGAGAATTCCGATGGCATCTGAAGACCTAGAGATAAACTATCCAAATACTAAATATGGAAACGAATAACAACATAATGAACAAATACATGAACCAGCCATGAACAAGTTCTTGAGTGTCATGATTTGGCATATAGGCATCTAGTATTTGTAGCTTAATCTGTTTTGTATAATCCACTGCTGTCCGTTTGGACATGCTTTTCTTCAAATACTGAGCTGTGTATCAAGGCACCAGATCTCTTCCAAGCTTTTGATTATAAAAACAAGGTTTATATTCCACCCAAAACTGTGCTATTAGAATCCGCCTCTTCAGCCTTTCGTACCCCGGATCTGAGAACATCAGACCATCGCAATTTTTTCTCATCACACCTCAGTAAAAGCTGCAAATCTGTCAGAGTGCAGTTGTGGTGGAGCGCTGCCAACGTGTTCCCTCAGCGCATCAGGCTTTCATCTCGCAACCCTTCCAAGCTTTTGATTATCTTCTAAGCGAGTGATGATATCCACTGCGAGTGGTTCTTTGGCGACTCCTAAAGGGGCTGAGAACCACAGCCTGAATCTAAGGAATGTTATCGTCGAGTGCAGCGAGGAGGCATGAAGATTCTCACTTGTTATCAGAATGTGCTTATCTGTAATCATGGAAGGTAGAACCGTAATCTGAATATGTTCCCAGGCTATAGGTTTCTTTAATTTCTCTAATAGTCAATGGAGCTTTCTTTAGTCTTCAAATTGTACTGCTCTCCTGGGGCGATACCAAACTGCAAAAGTGATTTTGAAATATTTTCTCTTTAAAAAAAAACCTTGGAGTGATTTGGCTAAATCCTGTTAATTAAAGAGCGGCAAGAAAGGGGGGTTCATCATCTTTTTCTTAACGGCAGTTCTTTCTGAAGAACACCATTGGACCTTTTCCAGTTTGGGGTTCCAGTTTTCTCCCCAGTCTCACATGTTCAATTGAACACAGTAGCTAGAACTCCCCTAATCACACATACCACCAACACTGGGAGGGTGAAGGGTAGCATGCACTCCTGTGAAGTCCAGCCTCATCTTGCCAAACTGCCACTAACACAACATCAGCTGCACTATTTGGACAAAAGTATTGGGACACCTGATCATTATATCAAGAAGTACTTTTAGTGACATTGCATTCAAATACATGGAGTTGGTCCACCTTTGCAGCTCTAACATCTTCCACTCCTCTTGGAAGACTTTCAACACGATTTTGGAGTTTCTGTGGGATTTTGTGCCCATTTGTTCTTTAAAGCGTTTATGAGATCAGGCACTGATGTTGGATGAGGCCTGGCTCCCAATCTCTGTGTTGGATGGGGTTGAGGTCAGGGCTGTATGTGGACTAGTTAAGTTCTTCTACACTAAACTCATCCAACCATCCAACCAGGTCTTTATGAATCTTGCTTTGTGCACTGGGGTACATTCATGCTGGGTCACTTGTGTGACTTTTTCCAGTTTGGGGTTCCAATTTTCTCCACAGTTTCATCATGTTCAGTTTCACACAATAGCTAGAACAGCTAGCACACATACCACCAACAATGGGAGGGTGAAGACTAGCATGTGCCTCCTCTGAGTCATGTGAAGTCCCACCTCATCTTTCCAAACCACCACTAACACCACATCAACTCTCTTGAATGCCCAGCCCAAATTGACATAGGACCAATGCTCAGACAGTTGCACTGTCCAGGAATTCCTAGAGGGACATTTTGATGAGTGTGTGTACTGTTGGAACGAGTTTTAGTTTTAGTAGCATTCAAAAAAATTGTTGATCAGGAAGTTGTTGGTTCGATTCTCAAAACTGCTAAGCACTTCTGAGGTACCCTGAGCAAGGTGCTGTTCCCACATGTTGCTCCGCGTGCGCTGTGTTCCTGGCTGACCACTGCTTCACTTGGTGAATGAAGATGTTAAGAATTTTGTGCTGTTTATGCTGTGTGCTGTGGTGTGTTTACATATGACAGAACTTTCACTTCACTCAATATGGAACGGAAGATGCACATAAAACGCATGTTAGTGTAATGTCTTTTATAAGAAAATTAGAAGTGTAGCATAGCTAAAACCATAGTGGATGTCTGAAAGCCTCAGTTGTCTCTGTACTTTTCTCCATTTTTACAGATAACATTAACATTGCCTGAAACAATGCTGTGTATTGTGTAAATGGGATTTTGTTAAAGTATTCCTTTACACTTCTGCTTTAAATTAAAATGTCCAGTACATGTCCAGTGCTGTTAACCTGCTGTTAATGTTGTTGTGTGTCTGTAGAGCGCACTCTATCCTCACATGCGCTCCGTCCCTAAAGTGTGGGTGAAAGAAGGAGGGATGGTGCAGCTGTCTAACAAGAACCTGAAGGCTGAGTTTAAGGGATCCAGTGACTCTGAAATCCTCTACAGCGTCCAGTCTGACAGTGGACAGCCTCAACACGGTACCTGCACATACTCGGGATACAGAAAGAAGCAGCTCCTCTCTTTATGTTCCTCATTACTCATGCTGACACAAACACACAACACACTACTAAGTTTTTTGAAGATGATGATTATTACACAAGTCAACAGGTCAAAATCATCAGAGATACGTTTATGTGGGTTTTGTAGTGTTTTTCAAATCTGTGTTTAGTTTTTCCCACTCATACAGTTTTTGTGATGAAGCTAGTTCTATATTGCACGATAGTTGGTATTATTAGCATATAATAATCATATGCTGAGCGTTTTTGAGAAAACAGTGGTAGCTGACTAACTCTGATCATTATATCTATGCCACAGTGTGGCCTGTTTGACTTCACACTGAAAATATTAAATCAGTTCCTTGTTGGTGCCTGAGGTTTAATAAAAAACGCATGCAAGTCTATTGCAAATCTAATTCAAAAAGTTGACTGGAAAAAAAATCTGAAATCAGCATGAAAAGCTGGTTTAGAGAAGTGTGTTTCTGATGATTACAAAAATGTGTTGACCTGTGTTATTATTATTATTATTATTAGTGTGATGAATAGTCCTTTATTTAATGATGATATAATACGTCATTGGCAACCGTTAATGGGCCATGCACAAAGAAACAGGGCTCAGTTTACATGGCAGGTCTTGCTGTTTGTGGGTGTTCGCAGGTGAGATAGTGTTTGTGCCGATGCCAGCTGATGGTCCAGTGGAGGCCTGGCAGGCTTTTCCTGAAGACAGGGACACAACACCCACCTCCACCTTCACCCAGCAGGATGTGAACGAGGGCACTGTGTGGTACAGGCACTATGGGAAAAGCACTCAAAGGGACACCTTTCAGTTTCAGGTATCATACAACTATGTTCTCCATCATATTGCCACCGCAAACAGAAGGATTATAAATATTATATTCAAGCTTATACATTTATAGTTTACTGCAGCAGTTCAGTGGATTCAAAACAATTTTCATTCAATACAATTTTGAGCTCAGGAGTTGAAATAGAAATTTCATTGTGATCTAAATCTAAAAGTTATTGCTGTGTGCATCGACTCATTCTGTAGAAAAGAGAACCACCCATACTTTTGCAACATGTTTCCATTTCTTGATGCTTAAAAAACATGAAGAAAGCAGAAGTGCGTGAAATCAGAAGTGCATACTTCATGCTGATAATACACAATGTAACTTGAATTGAAATGTAATTCATGTATTATGTCATTGCTTTTAAATACTTAGGCGACTGATTGTACAGCAAATTGACAGTACAGTAATCCCCCGGTTTTCCCGTTCCAAGAGCACCAGCTTATAGTTATAAACTGCGTTGTTGTGTTTTGGTTAAAAAAAATTACTTAAAATGCCTATTTTTATAGTGTAAACCCTAACTATGCCATTTTAAACTCAATTTAACACATAAAGAAAAAGTATTGGGACATCACGGCGAGGTGAATGGTTTTCGAAGAATAACCCCTGATCTACTCGGGATAAAAATACAAGTTGGAAAGGTCTCCTGGAGATCTACCGAACTGTGGAGTTTGAAGTGTCTGAGTGCTTGCACCACGGAGAAATCATGCTTCGAAAAAAGTGCTTCCAGACCGCTACACACACTCATACGGGATGAAATTTAT
>JBBPDC010199011.1:0-14314 GCA_037974485.1 Hemigrammopetersius urotaenia
CAGTCGAAAACTAACTCCCCATAACCCCCCCCCCCCCCCCCCAACTCCCCCGTTACACACGTGCGCGCACACGCATTTTGTTTGACACCTCCTGACTGTAAGATGGCTCTTTTATTCTGATCTTGACTTGTTCTTGTAACTCTCTCTCCATTTGGCTCTCAGCCCTAAATCCTTCACACTGAAATCTCACACTCGTATAGGCTGGACACACTGGTTTTGTTTCTGCACATGTTACTTGCACTTCGGCCCTCTGTTTCCTGGTCTGGCCTGTAAAGGGAGCTGCTGTAGAATTGGGTATTTCTTAATCCTGGGAGTATCTTTTTAATTATTCGAGTACTCCTCAGCCAACTTGTAAGCTCCTGTAAAAAAAAAAAAAAAAAAAAAAAAAAAAGTTTTGAGCTGGACTGTGTGTGAGGGCAGAAAATATAAAAATGACATCAGTGCTGCATGATGTGGACGAATTACTGATTTTGCCATTCTGGTTTTGATTATATAAAAGTGATAGGCTATGGTGTTCAGGGGCCAGGATTCAGAGCCTATGCTCGTTCGGTTGTTGTGGGCGGAGCCAGAGCTGCTTGCATTTGGCTTTTCCCTGTAATGTGATTGGACTCATATGTGTATATTGTGCTAAATCTGTGTAAGCTAGATGCATAGAGGTCAGGGCAACTTGATTAGCAGGCCTCCAAGCTTTCTGTTTGGATTCACACTGTAGCAACGAGCCTGCAAGCAGCTGCAGCCCCCCACTACAGCTTGTGGGGTGTGTGTGTGTGTATGTATTTGTGTGTGTGTGTCTCATAACTGCATATAGAGCAGGTCTCTGCTGGCAGTCAAGTGGAGCTTCCCTTCACCTTATCTCTAAGAATCTACCTCTCTGTGAAACGTAGTCTTCTAGAATGTGTGTTTGTTTTCCATAGCTTTATAATCCAACAGTTTGCCTACAAGTGTGTTTTATGGCGCTCCGCTTGGTCACCTCCTCTTTGGCCCTCATCTCTCGAGCTAAAGTGGTAATCAATGAGGTCTTGAGAACAGACGTAACTCTCACACACAGTCGTCAGCAGTTTGTACGGATCTGATGCCAAATACAGTGCAGATGCACACAGCTAACTAAGGATAGCGCGCTTTAGCTGCTCTAGCTAACTGGTTTCACACACGCCATTACATGTCCGTATGCACGTGCACACACACAGATGCACTGTCTGTGCAAATCTGAGGGCAACTACAGTGCAGCTGTTGCGGATAGGTGTGCATGAGGATGTTTGACCGTTTAGCTTTATTCACTGCCACTGGCAGAAACGCACGTTTCCACTGATCTGAGGGTTGGAACGGTCCAGAAATGCACACATGCATTAGGAAAGTACGCATATGCTTGTTTTAGGCAGCATTGTGTACCATAGCTAACAAGTGCTCCTGCGCATAGTTAGCTTTAATGACTGTAGCTATGAATTGTAGTGGAAACCTCAGTGGTTTGTGTATATCCACACATACAACTGTTATCCAGAAGTGCCCGTATGCACATTTTCTTGGTCAACTTTAGCTACTGTAGCTAGCGGATGTGCCGTGCTGTGGTGAAATACATACACACACACACATCGATGTGGTTTTGAGGCCATGAACCATACATACAAACACACACAGCACAGGGTTGTGTTAAAGTGCCCCTTCACTTGGTTAGCTTTAGCCACTGTAGCTAGCAGATGTAGTGGAGATTCTACTGTTATACACACACACACAGGCGCTGAGGTGATGGAGGGTCATTTGTTGCTTAGACTCGGTAGCTGCTGCTGCTTAGCGTTCCTCCTTTAGGTGCTTATACTGTAGCTGCCCTGCCTCACTCTACCTCTATCTTTACTACCTCTCTTCTGTCTTTCTCTCTGTCTCTATCTCTCTCTCCCTCTCTGCATCTTTCTCTGTCTCTCTGCCCATATGACTGCTGCATTACTGCTGTGTGGAGGCTTTTTGTCCTCTATTTTCCTCAGGTGATCCGTGCCCTCAGTTCAAATGTGGCCCTCTACACTCTACACACACTCGCGCACACACACACACACACACACTTTGTGTAGATCATCCAATTTTTTTTCCTGGGCTGTATCTTTCATGAGACAGGAGCTAAAGCCTCCCCTTTCCCCCCACGTATACATCCTTTATCCATTAAAATTGCTTCTTGTTATTTTAAGGTAATGTATTTTTAAGAAAAAATAAAGTTTGTGTAGAATCAGATATCACTATCACTTTGGAAGTTTGTAGCCTTTTCTTTTTTTTTTTAATTAAAATAAAGTTTTAACTGGCGCATTACTGGTACTGTGACCCAAACCTGGTCCTGCCTTGTGGTTTGTTTCATCCATTTCATGTTTGTGTTTACCAGATTAGAACAAGGGATGAAAAACGCGAATATCCCGAATGAAGTTCTTCTAAAATGAACGTCCAAACTGAAGTTCTAATAATTAGTAGTAAATTTTTTATAAAATCAGTAAGTCTAAAAAAATTCTGAATGAAGATCTAATTAAACTGTGTGAATAAACAAATTGTGTAAATTGCATATATGAATGTAAAACTGAGTGCTGTTATTTATCTAGTTTTTTTAATATTCTTTCGATATTATTTGAGGTTCTTGAATAGTGCTGGTGTTGAGTTCATAGAATTTAAATCTATAATCAGCACAACTCAAAATATATGGATTAGTGATCCTAATCATTTGATCTTGTTTGTGTAAACACACTGTTGTGCGTTCTTTGTTTGCCGTGCACTGATTTGTATCTGTCCTGATTTCTTGATTCTGAAAATATGAAATTTTGCTTGAAAAAAAATATTGTAAAAATAACAGCAGCGTAACTTAATCCCTAATCCAGGCTTTAATCCAGAGCTCATCTGAGAGCGGCGACCCTGTCAGACTGTCCGCCTCCCATCCGGGGTCACTTTATGTGGGGGGCGGGTGAGTGTAGTTTGCTTCAAAACAATCCTGTTGGATTATGACGGTAATCAGAAAAGTAACAATGTAACAATTATTTTGTAAGTAATCAGTTTAATGTCTGTGTGAAGTAATAGCGCAGAGGGGGAGGGTCCCGAGTGATGATTGATAAGGGCTCAGTGAAAGGATGAAACATTGGGGAAAATTTTCCTCTGACTGCTTATCGTGCGGTAATCAAAAATTTGTCACAAACTAACAAGAAAAACGCTGCAAATGCCAATTAATTGGGCCGGGGGGGTGGGTGTTGTATCAGAGTCATGTTTATTGGCCAAATATGTGAGCGAACACATCTAATCAGTCAATTGTGTCTCAAGCACAACAGTATAAAAACACAATATATAAATAACGCAATAAACCGAGCAGTATCATAATATACAATCTACAATATTAAAATGAAAAGTTGATTTATATTTATAAAGGGAAGTGTTAACTAATGTATGTAAGTATTTGAGCATTTACTTACACTTTAAATGTGAATGAAGATATGCATGTGAATATATACATTAGCACACAGTGTATAGATCACCAATCTAACAATCTAAATCTTATATACAGAAAATACAAGATTGTGTACATATATACACAATCCTATTAATGCATGTACACACTGTGTTGCATTTAAGTGTTCATTTCACTTCTATGGCCACAGGTGTAAAAATCAAGCACCTAGAAACTGCTTCTGCAAACATTTGTGAAAGAATGGGTCATTCTCAGGGGCTCCTCGCTACTAAATATTCCACAGTCAACTGTTAGTGGAAGCTGTAGGGACCAACAGTAATACAGGCGAGAAGTGGTAGGTCGGTAAAACCACAGAGCAGAGACTGTGCATGCTGAAGTCGCCAAATGTCTGCAGAGTCAGTAGCTACAGACCTCTAAACTTCATGTGGCCTTCAGATTAGTTCAAGAACAGCATAGAGAGCTTCATGGAATGGGGTTCCGTGGCCGAGCGGCTGCATCCAAGCCATACATCATCAAGTGCAATGCAAAGCGTCGGATGCAGTGGGTGTAAATCACACTGCCAATGGACTCTAGAGCAGTGGAGGCGTTCTCTGGAGTGATGAGCCACGCTTCTCCATCTGCCAATCTGATGGAGAAATCTGGGTTTGGCGGTTGCCAGGAGAACGGTACTTGACTGACTGCATTGTGCCAAGTGTGAAGTTTGGTGGAGAGAGGGATTATGGTGTGGAGTTGTTTTTCAGGGGTTGGGGTGTGACAACATATTTCCAGTGAAAGGATCTACGAATGCAGCAGCATACAATGCTATTTTGGACTATTTCATGCTCCCAACTTTGTGGAAAAGGTCTTGGGAGTTTGGGGACGGCCCCTTCCCGTCAGAGATGGGGACTCGAGTTGCACTTATGTCGCACAAACAAAGACTTCTGACTTGACTTTTGACTTGCCCTCGATGACTTGAGACTTGACTCGGACTCGTTGCTGTGAGTCATAACTCGTAAACAATGTACATTTCATGGAATTATTTATTTATATCTCGCACTCTTTCCAACGACCCGAAAACTGCTCACCTCGCCACGGTGTCCCATTACTTTTTTCCGAGGTGAACGGTTTTCAGCTAATAACGGTTTTCGAGGGGTCCCCGAGCCCCATCTAACTGCGGAGTTTCACATTTAGGGTGGAGATATTTTTCATATTTAACATTTCGATTTAAGATCATTTTAGGCAAATCCACTTTTGGTGAGGGCATATGACAGCACACAGCCCAGCCCCCTGCTTAGCAACAGCCAATTGTAATCACGGGGCGTGACCAATCTTGTAAACATTCAGATCTCAACTCAAACATCCCACACTTAGAGTTGCCGTTTGAAAACTTTACCACACAAGTTCCTTAAAGACATAGATGAGCGAGTTTGGTGTGGAAGAACTGGACTGGCCTGCACCTGACCTCAACCTGACAGAACACCTCTGGGATGAATTAGGAGACTGCGAGCCAGGTCTTCCCATCCAACATCATCAGTGTCTGACCTCACAAATGTCTCCTGGAAGAATGGTCAGAATTTCCCCTAAACACAACTTTCCCCAAAACACAACTAGCCATCCCAGAATAGTTGAAGCTGTTATACCTTCATAAGGTGGTCCAACTGTATTAATGCAATGTTCTCAAATTTCATGCTGCCCTGTGATGCATCTCTGGCAGATGCAGTCCAGCATTCCTGGAGCGTCTTGAGTGTTTTTCGTTTTGTTCTTCTTAAAGCCCTGTATTTTTATTACTGTAAATGAAAATAAATTATTACTGTATTTACCCTGTTTATACCTAAGAAAACGTGCTGCATGTATTACAGTTCAGTCTATACAGGGGTAACATCAGTATTTTACAGTCTAGCACTGCGGGAGACAGCAGTTCAGTGTACACTGTACAGTACAGATACAGGTTTACCTTTAAGGGTGATGTATTAAGATGAGTTTAATGAAATTAATCTGTTTTACACTATAAAAATAGGCCTTTTTACAACATAACAAATTTGTGGTTCTTCACAATTCGTGGCTGCTCTTGGAACAAAAGAATTGCAGAGCTCTACTGTGTTTATATGTGTGTGTGTGTGTGTGTGTGTGTGTGTGTGTGTGTGTTTGCCCTATTGGATTATTTCCTTTGTTCATGTGCGCGCTCTCTCTCTCTCTCTCTCTCTGCCTCTCTGTCTTTGTGTCTCTCTCTGTCTCTCTTTTTCTCTCTCTCTCTCTGTCTGCCTCTCTGTCTTTGTGTCTCTCTCTGTCTCTCTCTCTCTCTGTCTCTCTCTCTCTCTCTGTCTCTCTCTCTCTCACTCTCTGTCTCTCTCTCTCTCTCTTACTTTCTTGCTCTCTTTCTCTCTCTTACTTTCTTGCTCTCTCTCTCTCTCTGTCTCCCTGTCTCTTACTCTCTCTCACTCTCTCTCACTCTCTCTGTCTCTGTCTCTCTCTCTCTTTCTTTCTCTCTCTGTGTCTCTCTCTCTCTCTCTCTCTCCCTCTCTCTGTCTCTGTCTCTCTCTCTGTGTGTGTGTCTCTCTCTCTCTCTTTCTCTCTGTGGCTCTCTGTCTCTCTCTCTCTGTCTCTCTCTGTGTCTCTCTGTCTCTCTCTCTCTGTCTCTCTATCTCTTTTAGCCATGGTCCAAGCCCACCGTCATGTCTCTCTATGGCAGGATGAAAGGAAGGTAGTGTCTGTCCATCAACCACCTGGATCAGAAGAGGAGCAAAATTGGTCAAAGGTCATGATTATGATTCCAAGGCCTCCGATTTGAGGATTTAATCTTTAATCCCACACATTCACACGTTCCTCCTTCTTCAGTGGTTTGGCCGTGTGTGGGAATGTTGCACAGTCCGTTCCACTGCAGCCCTGATTCAGAATCTTCAACTTTTTAATTAACAAACCAAACAGTGAAGTCCTGTCTGTGATGTACAGATGGCTTCAGCTTCGTAAACTGCCAGAGACAGAGTGTATGTGTTTGGGAGGGCTTTCTTTTTATTATTATTATTATTCAATGGTAGCATCAGTCCCTGCTGGTCGTCTCTCAGACTGAAACATCTTGGCATGCTTCCCTAAGCCTGTTACCATGGAAACAGCTCTGGGGAGCCTGTGTGTGTGGGGAGGTTTTAAGCTCAGCAGCTTTCTGTTCTAGCATCTCAGACATGGGAGTGACTGCTCTTAGAAATGTAAATGTATTTGTCTTTCAGGACACTATTATAATAAATACAAATAAAATCACACACAAGCATCTCAGTTATCAGCTCAGCCAACCAGAATTAGGTCCAGTATGGCACGGAGCCAAAGGCATTTCTACCCCACACTTCCTCCCCCCAAGATCTTCTGCATCTTCGGGACTCTGAGGGATCTGAGGATCACATTTGGGTTCTTCACAGAAATAATGATCCACCATGAACAGGTATTGGGTCCAAAAGATCCAAAGAACCTGTGTCCACCTTTCTGCTGGCCTGGGCTATGCTGCATGCTCTGGATCAGATCTCCAGTGATCATCATTCCTCAGCTCCGGCCAGATCTTCTGGACCACAAAACCAAGGCTAATCATTCTTTAGCTCTTAATGGATCTTCTGTAATCGTCATTGAGCTCTGTGTGTGTTTGTTAAAAGAGAGAGAGAGACTAAAAACCGCTGTGTTTGGGGGTTTTGGTTTTATTCCGAGACCTGAGCACACTTAACCCACTGGCCCACTGCTGCTCAGCTGACTCACACACATACACACACACACACACACACACACGCAGACCCAGTTTTGTTTCTGGCACATCAGAGCTCTAGTATGACATCCTCTGAGGGGTTTTTCATCTCTCTCTCTGTTTCTCTCTCTCTCTCTGTCTCTCTCTCTCTGTCTCTCTCCATCTCTCTCTCTCTCTCCGTCTTTCTGTCTCTCTCTCTCTGTCTCTCTCTCTCTGTCTCTTTCCGTCTCTCTGTCTCTCTCTCTCTGTCTCTCTCCATCTCTCTCTCTCTCCGTCTCTCTGTCCCTCTCTCTGTCTCTCTCCATCTCTCTCTGTCTCTGTCTCTCTCTGAGTGACTGTAACTGCAGGTTGGTTTCTGAGCTTTCTCAGGTTCTGAGTGCTGGGGTCAATTTTTGCTTCTGTTAGTTGTGATTAAACGCAAGCTAAGTTAAATAAGGCCCTGAAATCTGTGCCTTTCTGCATTGTTTAATAGCATTGGCGTATGTGTGTGTGTAGAATTCTTTTTTCAGTAAGTCCCTCACCAAACAGGCTCCTCATAGTTCCGGACTGTATCTGGATAAATGGTGAAGACTTTCTGATCAAGACATTAATAGTCAGAGACCAACCGTTCATTCATTTAATGAATGGCAGCACTCCCTGCTTCACTTGGTGAATGGGTTAAATGCTGAGGAAGAATTTCACACTGTTCACGCTTCAGCTCCCATAAAGGTAAATGGTGTAAAAAAGTTCATTGTTGTTCCTAATGGTGGTAGTGAATGGAACCAGATGTCTCCAACGCAAATACAGCTGTTTTATTCACTAGACCCAGAGTGAAGCACCACTGTTTATACGGATGTTGATGATGATAAAATAATGGAGAATCTGAACTAAATCACTTTTCTTCGGGTACTATTTTATCTCAAGGTACCCTGCATTTATCCCATCTCCATGAATGGCTGTAGTTTTAAGACCAAAAGCTTCACAAAACTGCTAGAAAAGCATCTTAGCTGCTAGGCGGCGCAAACGTAACCGTCTCAAGGAATAGCTTATTGTGAGGGAGTTTTTAAAAGCAAACATCTAGTTCCATTCACCTCCACTGTGTACAGTGTTTTTTTATGGAGATATGAGTGTGTATGAAAAACTCGGTGATGGGTTTGGCAGTTTTGGACAGATAATGTGTATGTAAACAGAAGGGATTCTGTTTTGTGTGTGTCTGTGTCTGTATGTGTAATTTTAGCCGTGTGTATATTGATGTGAAGGTTGTGTTGCACTGCTGTTTGAAAGTAGGGCACCACAACCCCAGGACAGATGGGACCCCAACCCCAACCCCCCCCTGACCCTGGAGCTTCAGTTTAGGGTGGTCCAGTCAGTATTAGAGACATCAGACACATACTGATACACGTTGAATGCCGCCACCCAGCCTGACCAAGCTTCGTCTGTTAAAACAGCAGCCTGGTATGTGTGTGTGGTGCAGTAAAAAATGTGCTGCAAAATGCTGACAGGAGCACTTGGTCAGTGTGGTGTTGGGGTGTGTTTTGGTCAGTGTGGTGTTGGGGGTGTGTTTTGGTCAGTGTGGTGTTGGGGGGTGTTTTGGTCAGTGTGGTGTTGGGGGTGTGTTTTGGTCAGTGTGGTGTTGGGGGTGTGTTTTGATGGCAGTTGTTTTATGGCATTATGCTGTAATCCATGTATTGTTTTAGACTCATTTGCATAGATGAGCCTTTAACAGACTGTTTATTTCTAAAAGATAAAGAGCTTAACATAGTTCCTATAGAAGGCACATCACACATACAACATACAGCAAGAAACAATTTGCATATAGACCTTACTATTTACTGCAAACACCATGATGTTAATATTTAAGAAGTGTCTTTACGCCAGTTTGACAAAATACTACATCGCTGGTCAGTAAATAATTAAATGTATTGTTAATAACTGCAGAAAGCAATGTGTGTTTTGGAGACCAACAGGAGAATCAGTGTAAAATTCTGATAAAGCTCTGAAGCTTGTAGGCATTCAGCTTTTGGGTCCATGATGTTACATTCTGTGAGGGTTTTTTGAAGCTAACCTCAGTTTTACACCTGAAACTGATCCTATACTGAGTCTGAAATCAAGTCCATTTCCCAACACACTAAGCTTCATCACTGCCCAGGCCTAACCACACACACACATACACACACACTCATACACACGGATAACTACTGCTATTAATTTTTAATAGCATCTCCTGCTGGGGCCTTTTTACTCTAGTAGCTAAATTAAAGACACACTGTCACCTTTCATCTTAATCTCTATTTACAGCATCTGTAACTGTACAGTTATTTACCCCAGAGAAACATCACAGCTAGAGGTGCACCGATCTGATACTCAGTATCGGTATCAGTATTGGTCCAATTCAGGCCAAAGTCACTGGATCTGCTAACAGAAAATCGTGAATGATCCCATTATCACTCAGCGATGTGTCATTAAGAGAGACACACAGATAGGACACGAGTAACACAGGCAAGCTTTTTTTGTGGGTGGGGTTTTTACCTTCTGTAGTGCATTCCAGACTGGAATTCAGCATCGGCCCATTAACTTCTATTAGCAATGAGTTTCCTGTCTGAAATTCACAGAAACCTACTGGAATCATGCTGAATGCAAACCGCTCAGATGCTCCAGGTGCAGCAGATCAGGGAGCAGCTGGGAAAATGCTGGATTGTCCCTTTAAGACACTGAACTCGGTGAACTGGGAGTGTGTAGCGCTGCGGCGGCGGAGAGTGGATGTGTGATGTCGGCTTCACAGGCCGCGCTGCATTTCCACAGCTCTCCACAGCCTGGTGGGTTTGGCTAAGAGGAAAAAAGGGAATAAAGTGATTCTCGCTCAACCACATGGTACTAATGGGTGTAGTGGGGTTTGGAAAGTGAAGCAATGTTGATTATTCTGGGTGTGGAAGACGAATTGTAAGGCTTAGATGCAGCTGAATCATTATTATAATAATATTCAGAAATGAACACACAAAATAACATTCCCCCCACCTCCCAAACACCCCCACCCACACACAGAACATGAGCCTGGATGATGTAATTTCTCTCTCTCTCTCTCCCTCTCTCTCTCTCTCTCTCTCTTCAGTCAGGTCAGTTTGGTTCTAGGTAGGGTTTTGGGTTCTACTTGTGCAGAAACTCACACTCCCTGATTGCCTTTCTGACCTCCCAGAGCAGAACTTTAGGAAGTTCTTATCGGCCTCAAGAGCTGCTTCTCTTAGATTTCTTACAGATTTCTCTCAGATGTCTGTCAGACTTCATATAGACTTCTCTCAAGCTTCCTCGGACTCAAATAGATTTTGTACAGACTTCGTTCGGACTTTGTAAAGAATTCCTTAGGGCTGCACTCCAATTTCGCTATGTTCCATTCAGACTTCTCTCAGATTCTACAGACTTGGTACAGATTTTCTTTTTAAAGACTTCATACAGACTTCTCTCAGACTACATAAAGACTTCGTACATATCTCTTTGAGACTTCTCTCAGACTTCATACAGACTTTGTTCAGACTTCACTCAGACTCTGTTCAGACTTCACTCAGACTCTGTTCAGACTTCACTCAGACTTTCTACAGACTTGACTTATCTCAGGCCTCAGACTTTTCTCAGATTTCATAAAGACTTCTCTCAGACGTCGTTAAGAGTTCGTACAGACTTTGCTCAGACTTCCCGACTTCATCCAGGTTTTATTCAGACTTCATACAGACAACGGCCAGATGCCCTTTTCCTCTGAGACTTTGCTCCGACTTCTCTAGAGACTTCCTTGAAACTTTGCTCAGACTTCAGTGATCTGCTTTTAGACTCAAACTCTGCATCTAAACTCATTTCCTGATGTTTCCAGGACTCTCTCTGCAGACTCCAGGCAGCGGGCACAAATAAACCCACACCAGCTGTTCTAGAGGTCTCCTCAGTGTGGAAGTGTGCTTGTGTGTGTGTGTGTGTGTGTGTGTGTTGAGTCTGTTTGTTGCCTTTTGTTTTTTTTAGCACTGAGAGGTCAAGGCTGTTTTAAAGTGGAGTAAATGCCCCCCACCCCGTCTGAGGTCAGAGAGTCTCCAGTAAAGAGGATTACAGCCTCCCGTTCCGACTGCCTCACACACACACACTCACACTGACACTCCATATACTCACACACACGCACTCTTTGGGTTCTTTGGAGCAAAGCTGGCCATGAGCCACCTTTGCCACCCTAAAGAACCTTTCAGCAGACGGGTCTTGCTGTGGGACATGCCTTACTTCAAAATGTTAGATGAACATACACAAACCATCTGTCTAATATTGTTGCCACCCCCTCACGCTCCAAAACAACTCTGACCCGTCCAGGTCTGGGCTCCACAAAAACCTCTGAAGGTCTGTGGTTCTGCACCAGCAGGACTTTTAAGTCCTGTCAGCTGTGAGGTGGAGCCTCTTGTACGTCTCACAGAAGCTTGACCGGATTGAGATCTGGGGAATCTGGAGGCACCTTCAAGTTCTCTAAATGGTTCCTGAGAAGTGTTTGCTGTTGGGGGCTATTGTCCTGCTGAAAAAGGACAGCAGGACAATGGCCCCTATGTCTCGACGAAGGGACAAATGTCTCGATGAAGGGCAGAACTTAGTCTGCAGTCAGAGGAAGACACACATGAGTGCAGGACCCATGGTTCTCCAGCAGAACATCACCCAGAGCCTGACTGGGACAAAAACGGCCCTGGACTTTCTTTCTGTGGATCGGGGGGGGGGGGGGCTCTGCAGAGTGATACTGGCCGACGGTCTTGGTTCGTGGGGTATGCGCATCTCGGCCACAAAATAATGGCTGTGGGTGGGTGGATGGACGGGGGGTTTGCGTTGGTATGCACATCTCGTGCACCGGACGACCGTCCAGAACACACAGATTGCCAGTCCGCCGCCGCCCAGAGCACTTTCTTGCCACAGTGCAGCCTGGTCCATCTCTTCCCCAAGTAAGACACACACACATCAGTCCACATGATGTAGAAGACAATCCTTCAGACCAGCTCACCTTTTCCCACCACTCCATGCTCCACTTCTGATGTCCTTTGTAGGAGCTTTTATTGTTGGGCAGGTGGTCAGTATGGGCACCTTGACTGGTCTGCAGCTACGCAGCCCCATACGCAGCAGGGGGGCGCTGCGCTGTGTGTTTGCACCCTTTTCTATTAGAGCAACATGAACTTCTTCAGCAGTTTGTTCTAGAACCGCTGTTCTATCTGTCTGTCTGTCTTTGTAGATGAGGAAACATGCATGACTGAGTTTCACACACACACACACACACACACATACAGAGTGTGCCTTCTCATCCTCAAAACAGTTCCCATTTATTTCCATCATTTTTTTCCTGTCTGTATTTAAAACACACACTCTCTCTCTCTCTCTCTCTCTCTCTCTCTCTCTCACACACACACACACACACACACACACACACAAAGGGGGCTGGTAAGGCGCCTGTTGCGGCTCTTTTTCTCTCCACAATGGCGCTCAGTGGAAGAATGCTGTCGACCCACACCGACCCCCACCCTGGAGCATTCATCTCCCCATCACTCCATCCCTCCATCCAGAGGAGTGCATCCCCCCTCCTCCCTGCCTTGCTCCCTCCCTCCCTCCTTCCCTTATTGTCCCTTTTCACATCATCACCCCATTAATAAAAGAAAAGTCCACACAAATAATGCTAGTGTGCTAACAGCGCTTGAAAGCCAGTAGCTACAATTAGCATTATGCAAATTGTGTGATGTCATACTGGGGGGTGGGGGCTGCTTGGTGGAGCTGCAGGTTTAAGGTCATTTTTTCGTACAAGATGAGCTGCACTAAACTGGCAACCCCATCCTTTTGTCTCGCTTTCAGCCGGTGTGCGAGTCCACATTGGGTGGCGGGGTCTGTGCAAACAAACAACATGAGGCTCAGATTTGGAACTAAAAGGGGATAATCGGAGGGCTTGGGGGTATCTAGGGTCTGTGGGGTGGTATGTACGGGTGCAATTTGGGTGGTTTGGGGTAATGTGGAGGGGTTTTGTAGGGTAAAGGGGGTACAGAGAGTAATGTTGGAGTGTCAGGAGTATGGGGGGGGGGGGTAATGTGGGGACACTGGAGCCAATGGAAGCATTTGTGGGGTACTAGGGGGTATGTGGGTGGAGTGTATTAAGGGGTCAGGGCTGTGGAGGGGGAGGGTCATTGGGGGGGCAGTGCAATGGCAAGGTAATGTTGAGAGTAAGAGTGGTTAATATGTGGGGGTATTAGGGGTAGTGTGAGAGTGAAGGGGTGATATTGGTGGTAAATGGAGTGATGTGGGGGAAATTGGGGTACATACGGATTAACAGAAGCAGAGGGGCAGGGCTTTAAAGAGAGGGGGATCTGTTGGTGGGGGTAGTAGAAGCCAATCGTGCTCCTCAAAAGCTTCACACTGAATCACCCTCGTGCGCTTTGGGGTGTCGCGCGCGCGTGTGTTTGCCTATTTGGCGGCAAACTTTAACAGTTTTTTTGTTTATGTTGCGTTTCTTTTTGACAATGGGCGCGTGAGGGAGCGAAAAATTCCATCACACGCACGCGCGCGCGCACTCACACAGACACACACGCGCGCTCACACACACAGACACACACGCGCACAAATCCAGCCGAACGTGCGGAGACGCAGGCTGCAGCGCGCGGAGGACAGCACGAGAGGAGATGAAGGGAGCGCGCGCGGGAGAAGTGCAGTAACCCCAGAGGCGCGCGAGCTACCTCTTCCACACCGCGGGGCCGGAGCGGGGATTCTGGAACGCCGTCGGGACCGGAACACGTCCTACGCTCTTCACTCGCACGCACGAGCGCCAACATGAGCGCGGGATGCTGGTGGCGCGCGGCCGTGGCGGCTCTGTGCGCGCTGCTGCTCGCGCCCGCACGCGGTAAGACTCAAGTGCTTTGTTTTTATATGTTACAATAGCAGGGCGCGCGAAGAAAGAGCTCGCGATGCTGTTAAAATAGGACAGTGGGTCATTTGGGCTGGGGTGGGGGGTGCGGAGCGTGCGGTGCCCCACCAGATGTAAGTTAAGGGACGGTCGGGGTGGGGGGTGCAAAATAATAGTCATAAAAACACTACAGTCAATAATAAACAAATACATTAAGTATTATAAATGGTGGAAAAACGAATAACTTTATAAATAAGTGAACCTATTCTATCACACTGGATTTGAGATATATTTAGTATATATTAGTATATATTTTATATATACATAT
>JBBPDC010199029.1:0-14310 GCA_037974485.1 Hemigrammopetersius urotaenia
CCACACACTGCTCCCCGGGCGCTGTGTTCGTAGCTGCCCCCTGCTTCAATTGGTGAATGGGTTAAATGCAGAGGAAGTATTTCGTGCTGTTCACACTGTGTGCTGTGGTGTGTTCAAGTATGACAAAAGGTCACTTTCACTTTCATTTGCTGAACGTAGCATTAAGCTTTGACACACGTCTTCCTTACTGAACACTTGTGACACTTCTTTCATCCTGTTGTTGTTGTTATTGTTCTTGTTGTTGTCCTCCAGCCTCATCTAGCCTTGTGATCTTGCCTGTCAACTGTTCCTTTCTTGCCTTGTTTCACATTTGACAAGTCCTTTATTGTACCCTAAACCACAGCTAAATCACTCTTCCCTATGACATCCATTCCAGGTGCTTGTTTTCCATTGATTAACTCTTATTTTAATATCTGCAGGAATATGAAGCGAAGACCAGTAAAGGAAGCCATAGTCCATCCCATACTTCTCAGGGACGCCGGAAGAACCTGGAGTTTGAACCTTTGTCCACCACAGCCCTCATATTAGAAGACCGACCATCGTGAGTATCTTTTAGAAGAATAGTTTTTCCCCTTAACCCAGATGTATTCAGCTAAGACATCTTTGGTTTTGGAAGTTTGCTTCTTTTTTGTTGCACTGCAGCTACATAGCTGAAGCATCTAGTAAGTAATATATTTGACAAAGGCTGGTCCAAACAGTATTTTACAGGCTTAGAATGCTTGTTGGTGTTTTGAACAATTACTCAAATGCTATTCTCAGTATTAAACACACACTGGTTGGACTTTTTAGCCCTAAATTTTCATTACAAAAATGGGAGATGTCCTGTTTCTTTTTGCGGTAACAAAATAAGAGGGTTGCACTTCACCCATACTCATCATTTATTTTCTATTGAGAACTGAGTTCATATTTGCTGATTGTAGCTGATATTTGGTCTTTTCTGTTTGAGCTAGAGCAACATCTTACCTAAGGTAAAAATACTGTATATAGGTCTATAGGTCTGCTATATTGGTGAATAGGTGTAGCAAAATGAATAAAAAATTAGTACCAGAGCAGTTCTGAAGTGAGTGAGGCAAAAGGGGGATCATCAACTGTTTGCCTGTGTCAGAAAAGAAATCGTAAAGCACTCCATTGCTTCCAAGCTAATGATCGAGTCATCTTAAAAAGGGAGAGTCTGCAAAGTCATGGCGAAGGCAACTGGAGAGGGACAAAACGCAGACTTCAAGACACTAAAGCTCCAAACAGTAGTTTTATAGCATCCACATGATTCTTGCAGAAATGTATCTTGTAAAAATTCCAAGTCACTCTGTGTGTAGCCATCTTGCTCTCTCTGCAGCACAAAAGGGGGGGATGTGTAGTTAGTTGTGTGGCATTAAGTCTGGTAGAGAGATCATGTCTCAAGGGGTGAAAGCCTCACCTAAGCCTCAGCTCAGATGACAGCTCTTGTTTCACTTTGTGGGTCTCATTAGTCACCAGCACTACAATACTCAAATCAGGAGATGCACAGATATATTTTAGCAATTGATGCTTTTATGCGTATCAGAAGGGTGGTGGGTGTGTTAGTGTGGTTGTACGTATAAGACACATTTATTTAGCCCTTGTATTGATTGTCACATGCACACAACTACCACCGTACATTTTATAACTGCTATAGGCCGCTTGCTGGTCTCTCTGACCATTTTCCTTCTTGCTCTTCAATCCAGTTGGAGACAACCTGATCTGGTAATGGTCCTAGTAGTACCAAACACTTTCAGTTGCTAAATTGTTGACCGTTCTATTTTCCTAGGTATTTATAAAGCCTTTGAAATCACATGACATATCCACAGCTTTATACTTGAGCTTTATACTTTTGCCACAAAGAGTTGATCATTTTCAGTAGCACTAACAAGCTGTTTTTATCCCTAACCAATCAACATTATGACAGTTGATCACAGGTGGAAACCAGTTAGGTTGGTGTGCAGTGGAGAAGGTTAGTTACGCCTGAAGTATTTTTAGGAGAGGAGTGATGTTTAGGAGAGGCTGTTGCTATCATATCTCTCACTTGGGTGTTGTAAATAGAGCCTTTGTGAACAAAAGACCAGGGAAAATGATAAGTATTGGTATTTCACACTGGTGGTTCATAACCACCTTGAAAGTAGAGCTTAATAATGAAAAAAAAAATGAAACAGGAGCAAGAGACAAAAACTAGAGGGTAAGCTATTTATTGAAAACTGCTTTTAAACTCAAACAGGCTGATCAAAAGTTTAAGACCAAAAAAAAAAGGACTCAGTAGTGAGGAGCCCCACTGTTCTTGTTGATCACTTCAAAAATTGTTTCTTCATGTGGTGAAGACCGCTTCACAAAGGGCATCAACAGTCTGGAACTGACGTCAGTTTTTGTAAAGTTCTCTTGCCATCAGTCCCCAAATGTTCTCCAATTGGTCCAAAAGAGTGATGGAAAAAGTCTGTCATCAGACGGGCATTGTGAACTGCAGCATTGTCCTGTTGAAAGACCCAGTATATTTATATATAAAGATTTTTAACTATATAAAGAAATGGAGACCAAAGTCCTACTGCATCAGGCCGCAAAGTTGCAAAGTGTCAAAAGATACAAGGTGCCTAGGTAGAGGTGTTCCAAGCCAATCAGCCTCACCAGTGTAGTAATCGCCGTCCTGATCATCTTTAATCATGTGCACCTGTTTCCTCACTGGTGATGCCTTAATTTAGATGGCTTTGTGGCACTGTTATGCTTGAATGATTCATATTTGTCACTGTGTCTTTTAACAAACAAAAGCAATCCTCTGAAACAGGTCAGGTTCAGGGGATGAACTGATAATGAGATAATAAAGGCTTTTTGGAAGTGTGATGGGTAGCATAAAACCTTTTTGTGTCTGAGTGTGCTTGTGTATGTGTGTACACAACACAGTACTGTGCAAAAGTCTTGAGTGCATTAGATAGTGCTGAACTTGCCTTACTGCTGTGGGCCTCTTTTATACCCCGCAGTTGCCAGTGAGTGGATCAACACACGCAGGTATCTCTCATCAGCCTGCGCCACCACCCACCTCACATCTCCGCTCAGTTGCACTGTCCAAAGCAGAGGTGCTGAAGTGCCACGTGCGTGGTGATCGGCGGGTAGGGAGCCGTTCATTCAGCACCTCTGGGGCGGCCATGGCCGTCACGTGATAGATACATCTTGTCTATCTACCACATTTAGTTTTTCTTGAACTATAAACTTTGAATGTCTCCTTACAGTAGTGCATGCTCCACAGGAAAAAGAACAATGCAGTGTCATGTTCTGAGCAGTTATATAAAACCTTGGATCCTGGTGCAGATTTCTTTAACCCATACCACCTACCTAAACATGGTTTTAGTGTATTAAGCACCACAAAGTTACTTTACATCTGTCAGTGTTACTGCTGTGTTGAGAGTGGCTCATCAGTAGTATTTCTTTTGTCAGAAATTAATGGGGGTTGGAGGACAGCTAACGCAAATGACCCCAACAAATAAGCCACAGTCACTGTTTACTGTACATCTGCAGGAAATACAAGGATTTAATTTTCACAAGTGGTCAGTTGTGCATACAGCTTGTATAATCTCCAAGGAAGAGCCAATAGAGTAGGATCCTATGGGGCAACCTAAGTTCACCATGTTCAGTGCCAAACATCACCTGAAGGAGTATGTTACCCACATGGGGGTATGAAGCAGTGAAACAAAGCACCATTGGAATGAGTTGACTTTGTGTCCCAAAACTAATGTTTCAACTTCAAACCATTCCAGCAATGTCAACATCTAGTATAAAGCAAAGGTGGGATGACCTCTCTATTAATACTTCATTTCAAAAGGTGCATTGGATGAGGAGGATTTTTGTTGGGATTTATGGTGTTTTCGTTTGTCTTGATTGTCGGATCATGTTCACTTTATTCATAGCAACCTCCCTGCTAAGCCCGAGGAGGAAGCTCAGCGCCACCGGCAGGAATACGATGAAATGGTGGCTGAGGCCAAGAAGAGAGGTGATGATTTGCCTAGCTCACGTCTGTGTTGTTGATACTAAAGTTTGCTCATACAGACTGCATGAGAAAACTGACATTTGATTGACCTTAACTGCCAGCTGTTTGTGTTTTAGAACTAAAGGAAGCCCAAAAGAAGAAGCAACAGATGAAGGAACGCTTCAAGCAGGAGGAGAGCATCTCTAATGCCATGGTTGTATGGAACACGGAGATCCTGCCTAACTGGGACAGCATGTGAGCAACTGTTACTCTTCCAAATACTGTATTTTGTAGACTGCTATCTCTGTATGTAGTAGTGAACAAACACATTTGAACAGCCCTGGCTAAGTAGAACAAAATTTACTATTTAAATGAGCACATGAGATCTTTGACACTTGAGTGCAAGTGTTTATGTATTTTATATCTTTGTATTTGTCTCATTTGAAAAAATGAACCTGCCTGTTTATTCCTCATTTGCCCCTGTTTCAGGCGCGGCACCCGCAGAGTAAAAGATCTGTGGTGGCAAGGACTTCCACCCAATGTCCGGGGGAAAGTGTGGAGCTTGGCCATTGGGAATGAGCTCAACATCACACCAGGTTTTGCCAGTTAATTAATTAATTGATTATTATTTAATCAACATGTTTCTTTCTTCATGTCATTCAGAAGAAACATGTTGGGGGCCGTGTGACTGAGGGACACCCCCTACATTGTGGGTGGGATTAGACACAGCTGAATTAGGGAGAAAAATGTGGGGGGGGGGGAGAACAATTTTGTCCTTAAAGTACATAATACTTCATTACGCTTTGTCCTCCCCTCTTTCGGCAGAGCTGTATGAAATCTTTCTGTCCCGGGCCAAGGAACGCTGGAGGGCTTTCAGAGACACAGGCTGTGAGGTTGAAGCAGAGGGTATGTCTGAATTCTTTTGGGGGAACATACCACATCCATTGATCTGTACATTTTTTTCAATCAGCAAAACGTTGTTCACAACTAACACTAGCAGTGATTTTGTTTTACATTAATTAAATTAGCCTTTTATAGTGCATAGTATCTATTATCTAATGTCAAACGTTGAATGTTTGCGGTCTGTTAGTAATTTTCAGGCAAAAACATTCAAACTTGAGCAGATGATTGTGCATGATTGGATATGAGAACCCTTCCACTTCCCCCTTTTTCTTTGCTAGTTCCTCAGTGCGTGCCCACAGTTTGTTACTTCCTCTGCACACCACGCCCCAAGCTTACCAGTGTTTCCTGTATTTTTCTACCGTGATTGTCATAAGTCATCTATGTTCAAGCTGTTGTTAAACATTGTATGAGTTTAACATCGTAACATCAGTGTAGGCATGTTAGGATAAGTAAGTGACTTAGACTAGGGTGTGTTTCAACTAACACCAAACTGTAGAAGGAAAGGTTCTGTGTTGTAACTGGAGGACCCCGTGTAGTTAAGTCTGCACAATGCATCTCATTTTTATCTTTACCGTAATATGGTTTAGTTTCAGGGCTGCAGAGACACAAAATAAATTGGGGCGTGTCCACACTTGGCATCTTTTTTGACAAGAAAAAGTTGACAACGGCTCTTTTTTAGCAAAAAAAAAAAAAAGCTGGCAGCGTTCGGTTACAAATAGCAGCCGAGTGCGTCTTTTGTTGCTATAACAACAGTTGCAACAGTAGCCTAGTGCTGTGAGATGCAAAAATGTTGCGAAAGAGAAAGTTTGAAGTTACCAGGGAGGAGAATGTCGGTTCACAAAGACGTTTGTGGGTGCACGACATTATACGGGGAAGGAAACTGTATGGTGCTTAGAACAATTTAGTCCAGGAGCTCCAGAAACATTGAGTGTGTGCTTTCAAGTAGATGTTGTGATAGACTTAGTTTATCAATGAATGTTTAATGACGTTGAGACAGATCAGCTGTCCCACCCCCCTAGTTACTGCTTCTGTTTCTCCTGCTCCTTCGCCCTTTCTACTGTTTCTCTCATACCTTAGAAGAGCATTGAAGAAACAGAGGTGAGGAGGAACAGTAGGAAGAAAGGTGGAGACAGGAACAATGAGGGGGACAAAAAATTCTGGTTGCAGTCAAAAAATGGTGTTGCCTTCAAAATGTGTGTCAGAGAGAGAGATATAAAAAAGTGTCACTGTTTGTTGAGGGTTAATCAGCTCAGTCGTCTTCACCCATAAATGGCTTGATAAGAGATTGTGAGTCTCCTTGTAATTCTCATGTACAACGAAAATGAGGTCCTCCCTCAATCCACAAAGCAAGTACATAGGTTTCATTCTATCTTTGGGGCAGGAACACACTGTCCATACCACGTGACCCATTAAATGAGTATGTTTTTAGGCTCTGAATTTCTCTCACCACAGCCATTCACTCTTATAATGCAGCATCAGAACAGAATGTCTTAATTTTTATAAACCTTTCATCAAGCTCAGTATAACAAACATAATGACGTGTGATATGCACTTTCAACATCCTTGTATCTTTTAAATACAATGCAAGTTGTTAAATACAGTATTAGTTGCTCATTATACTAAGTTGCTTAGCAAAGAACATTTGTGTCCTTCTCAGAGCCACAAATTAGTTCTAACCTCAAACTTCATTTTCTCCAAACACTGAAATGTTACTTTAATGCGAGCAAATCCAGTTCACGCAGGTTTTTGTATAAACCTTCTAATTTGAAAGTTCAATGCTTTTTTTGGGCTCGTGGGTGTGCGCAGCATATTTTGCTCAACGTCTCAGATGGATTTTGCAGGGGTCAGGTGTCCAATTACTGTTGTCCATAATGTATAGTAATGCGGTGCCTGACCATTACACCAACAGGGACTTCAGTGGCACTGCATTCAGATACATAGACTTGCATATGGAGTTGTTCCCCCTTTGCAGCTGCTATAATGATTCCGCTCCCCTTATTTTTCTATAACAAACTAGATAAAACGTAAATACCTGGCAGGGGCAAATAGCTTTGGTTTTATATTTGATTTTATTACATTAATGTTTAGTTTGAGATATACAAGAAACATTTTAACTGTAATTGTGTAACTGTGTTAAAGGGAATGCTGCTATTAAAAAGCACCTTATATGTTTAAAGTGTTTGTAAATCAAATGTTATTGCACTTCTGTTCATATAACAGTACTTTAAAAATAAAGGTGTGCAATACACTTGACTGGTATGAAGATCTACCACTATACCAGTACTTTTTGTAGAAGATACCACCAGTGCCTTAAAAAAGCTGTATTGAAAATCTGTGACTTGTCTAATTTTTCTGTCATCAGGAGACTGCGGGGCGTCCCTAGCAGACAGAGAGTCTAGCCTGGATCTGATCAAACTGGACATTTCTCGCACCTTCCCCTCACTCTTCATCTTCCAGAAGGTGTGTGTGTATATGTATGTGTATATATGTATATACAGCAAAAAGTGTTCCAAGAGTACCTGCGTATAGTGTTTTGTTGTGTGTGTTTTGGTTTAAAAAAAAAAATGCATAAAAAGGTATGCATTGTAAACCCCAAATATGCTCCCAGAACATTTTAATTTCATTTTAAACTACGTTTAAGGCATTACCCTTAAAGAAAATGTAATGGTAAAGCCTTATTCATCTCTCTTAATTTAATTTACAGTAATAAAACTGCAGGGCTGTAAGGGCAAAATGAAAACGAGAAACACCGAGACTCTGGTCTTGGGCACAACAAACGGTAGCAGCAAGGAGAAATAAATAATCAGAATCAGAAAACTTTATTGATCCCAGGAGGAAAATGCTTAAAAATCATTAGCATTAGCAGTTAGCATTAGCAGCACGTGTTAGCATTACCAACGCGTGGCAGCCAAAACAAAGACTCGTACAAAAAAGAACGTTGAAATGACTCTCTCTACCCACATGTTTAGACAGGGCACAGCTTACTAATACTAAATAAACTGAATTTACGTTTCATATTTATTACAAAATTAGTAAGTTATATTTTTCTTGATAATTTTCTTGAATCTGACTGCTGAATCGCGTAACACTAGGCGATTACTGTATATGCGTGTGTTTGACACAATCATTCTCAGCAAAACAATTTTATTAAATTAATAGTATTACTACATTTTTTTATTTTTTTTTTTGTAGGGAGGGCCATACCATGACCTCCTCCACAATGTACTTGGAGCCTACACCTGTTACCGGCCTGATGTGGGATATGTGAGTATTATTTGATGAGAAAATTGCTACAGTACATTTTCTCCAAAATTTTATGATTTAATGATCTTTGCTTCTTTTGTTTTACACTGCAACAATGAGGCTAATGTGGCTAGCAATTAGTGGAAGCTTATAATCAAGACTGTCAGCATTGTGAAAGCTGATCAATTATACTTTTGAGGCCAATGGACAGAAATATGTAGCTATATACAGATGTAACCTGAGCTACATCAGAAACCAAAAAGCTTGTCGGTGTGCTTTCGGTTTCAGTATCCTATGTGGTTTGTAACAAACTGTGTGATGATTTTAGGCTTCCTTTGTGAGCACTTTGACTCATTGTTACGAACTATAAGAGCAGATTTCAGACACCCAACATGGCTGGTTAATTATAGTTGGTTTAAGAGAAAAACTGTGTAAATAGTCCCTTATTCATTTCTACAACTGCTTGCATATATTTATTGCCTACTTTCAGTCTGTACTGTCATCATTTGCACTAATTTCAGGTCCAGGGCATGTCCTTCATTGCTGCTGTGTTGATCTTAAACCTAGAGGAGGCTGATGCGTTTATTGCCTTCGCTAACCTCCTCAACAAACCCTGCCAGCTGGCTTTCTTCAGAGTGGATCATGAACTGGTATGAGCTTTTGACTCCCTTTTTCATTTTATTTTGATTTATCAGCGAACCTGTGATTTTACTATGTTATTGTTTTCTGTAGATGCTGAAGTACTTTGCAGCATTTGAGGTGTTTTTTGAGGAAAACCTTCCAAAACTATTCAGTCATTTCCAAAGCTCCAAGCTCACCCCAGATCTCTATCTGATCGACTGGTAAGTGCAAACCGAGCATTGTGGGTTGTAAGAGTAGCTTTTGTTGTTTTGCTGTAGTGTTTAAATATATTTATGCTATATTTAATTATTACTATATTTAATTATAGTATGCTATAATTAATTATTGTCATGAACTGAAATGCAAATTCTTGACCACAACAGAAACCAAAATTCAAGACACACTTGCCTCAAGACACAAAAGAATGAAAGACTCAAATTCAATTGTACTTCAATACCTGTTTGTTGTTTTAGGGTCTTTTTTTGCCAAAATTTTTGAGTGAAATAATTCACTGGCTAGAATGTACATTATGTTCGTTCTTAATCAGCTACTTAGTTAGTTGTTGGATGAATTAGCTTTTTATTTGTTTTAAATGCTGCATCAACCGAGTCAATGACATACACAATAACTTAAAATTTAAATCATAATATAACTGCATTTCTACTTAAAAACTGTTTACTGGTGACTGGCGCTGCATATATTAAGCTACAAAAGAATAATTCATGCTCATTTACAACATGCTTTCACCTGGAGAGAACTGATTGTTATAAGTTAGCATAGATCCAAGCTGCCTACTCACTTCTGCTAAACTGATTCTTACTGATGCACACATTTCCTTAAAAGTGCAGCTTTTGTATTCATATTTTCAAAAGTACAGTCCTGTGCTGTCTTCAAGGTAGTGTCTTATTCTGTGGATGTTGATATATGTTAATGTAAAGTTGATGATTTAACTGTTGGTATGGTAATCGAATATTATAGAATTAAACACAGAAAACAAAAATCTAAAGAAAGTCTAAACTAAATAAATAAATCAGATTGTGAGGAAATTTGAGAACTGATGATTGTGATTAATTCTTTACTAACACAGTGGTTCCTAATCTAATCCTGGAGTACCCACCTACCATTTTAGTTTTTGCCCTGCGTCCAACACACCTTATCCAACAAATCAGTTAATTATCCGGTGGTCCTAAGCTGGGGTAGGTACACTATATATACCTACCCCAACTATTTGGACACCAACCATTACATCAACGTTGACATTCAAATACATAGACTTTAATATGGAGGTTTCCCCCCTTTGCATTTTCTGTGGAAATTTGTGCTCGTTCATTCTGTAGAGCATGTATGAGGTCAGAATTCTGGCTCACAATCTCCGTTCTAGTTCATCCCAAAGGTGTTGGATGGGGTTGAGCTCAGGGCTCTGTGCGGGCCAGTCACGTTTTTCCCCACCAAATTTCACATCCAGCCATGTCTTTTATGGACCTTGCTTTTTGCACTGGATGTGCTGGAATAGAAAATGTTCTTCCCCAAACTGTGTCCACAAAGTTGGAAGAATGGTGTTGTCCGATGGTTGGTTTGCTGAAGCAATAACATTCCGTTCACTAGCAGTAAGCGACCCAGCCAAAACCCTGAAAAACAGGTGTGTCCCAATACTTTTGTCCATAGTGTATGTAAATGCTAAAATGTGCACAGCTAAAAGTGCACAGTTGGGAAACCAGCTAAAGTGATGTCGGATTCACACTCGTTCTGTCTCATCTGTAGCTCCTGAATGTTTGGTCTGTATGTTTGCAGGATCTTCACACTCTACAGCAAATCTCTGCCGCTTGATGTGGCATGCCGTGTGTGGGACGTGTTTTGTCGCGATGGAGAAGAATTCCTTTTCAGGACAGGACTCGGGATCCTTCGCCTGTATGAGGAGGTCTTGCTGTGCATGGACTTCATTCTAATTGCTCAGTTCCTCACACGCCTGCCTGATGATGTCTCTGTAGACCGCCTCTTTAGCTGCATCTCCTGCACACAGATGACCAGCAGCAACCGCAAGTGGACCCAGGTCTGTTTCTCATTCTGCTGTGACCTATTAGCAGCTTCCCTATGCAACTTACCTATGCCTCTTACAAAGACATGACTGCTAGAGGGACTTGGGGTACAGCTATAAAATCTAAATTAGGATTTAATTCTTTCTCCTGCACCCAAGTTTACTCAAGCAGCCTAGATATAGAGTGTGATATTTGCTTCTTTAGTTTTGCAGTGGAGCTACAAAACTAATGCAATTTTTTTATTTGACTATTTTGACAGTTAGTGACCATGTTTGTTAGAAAAATATTTTTGGGGTAACTGCTCGTAGCTTAATAGCACAGAAGTAAGGTAAATGGGCACAGGACAGTAGACTTTTGTTAAAATATTGCATCGAGGGGAAAAAAGAGGCTTCTTTGAAGAATCTTAAAACAGGTTTACACAGTTTTGATGTCCTAGTGATTATTCTAAAATTTGGGCAATAGTAAAGATAAAGACTTTCTATGTGTGCTTAAAAGTTTAACTGGTACATGAAGTATTATGTATTTATCTTGCCTAAATATTCTCTGTTAAGATGTCAATCAATTATATTCAGGTATACTTCCCTCTTTTGGTAATGGATGTTTTAATTGCTTCCCTTTGTTTTTTCTTTTGTAGGTTTTTAGTGCACTAATGAAGGACAAAGACATGGACAAAAGCTGTAGCCCTTCCTTGAAAAGCTCTTGACTTACCTACTTTGAATTTCTTTTATAAAGTCTCTTCTTCAGAAGTTTTTAATGGTGTTAGTGGTGTAAGTTTATCAGAAGACTGCAGTAAAACTTTTTTCCTCTGGAACAGTTGCTAGTATTACTGAATTTCGAGGAAATTTGTGCTTTTTGTTGCCTGTAGGAGTAGCTGTAAGGCTCTGGTCCTGGAGCACTCCCACCCCTGACATAAACATGTCTCCAGCGCTTTTAACCTAATAACTGTCTGCCACATCTGTAGCATCAGTGGCGTCAGTTAGTTACCACCAACAAATATTTGTGGTAAAAGAATACAAAACCCAAGAGAAGCAATCAACCTGTTATAATTATATATAGATAATATATAAGTCGGTTTTAGTACAGGGAAATATTATCCATGGTAGTCTGTGCTAAAGATAGAGTGGACAGAGATGTTAAAAGTCTAAAAAATCTGGGAAAAAGGACTCTTTTTGGCAGGTTCTCAAACACAGCATACAGAAGGAAATAAAAATGATTGCATCACCTTAATGTACTGTACTCGTGACCAGCAAATTATTTTTCAGGTGTATTTCCCTTCCTGGGAAATGTTATATGGGCAGGTGGTGTATCGTATCCAAAGGCCCAGTGCTAATATCTGTTGTCTGTAAAGAATCAATAGCTGCACATCTGCTTTCATTCTGTCTGACATATTTAATACATTGACAAATAATATATTTGAAGCTGTGATACTCATGAAGGATATTGCTTCTTATTTCACATATACTCAACAATGGAAAAAAATAAACTTTATATACACACAGACACACACACATACAGTTTTGTCTAAACAGACTTGATTTTTTTTTTTGCAATAAGTCATCTGTGATGTGCAATCAAGCTAAAAGAAGTCCATATTATCCTATTATAAAGTTTTGATACTGACATGCAACGTTTTCTCTGAACACTTAAAGAAATATTCATATGTTCTCCTGATGCATATAATAATGAACAATATTCAACAAATATTTAACAATATTTTTTTCTATTTTCATCCATGTACAGGATTTTTTTTTTGCCTTTCAGAAAAGGCAAATATGGATTAGGTTGAAAAAAACATTGAATTATTCATCTAAACCTCACTGCACTGATGATGATGCAAGTTATTTATTTGTTTCAGATGTGTATTATCACATGAACAATATATAAAACCTATATATATATATATATATATATATATATATATCACATCAATACAGTTGGCTACGAAAACTGTATTAATGTAATTTGATTCATGTGGAAATTCAGTGCATTATTAGTTTATGAACATGGACTTCTTTTTCATGTGGTTAAGGTGAACTTGGACAGAGACACTAAATTATTATTCTTTCAAGTGATAAAATGATTGTGTTAAAATGTCATGTCTTGTTTGAATGTTTTCTTTTTTATGTTCCTATTTGACCAAAAACAATTTAATTCCGGTGGCATGTATTTGTTCTGCACTGCATTTTTTTTTAATGTTGACATTCTGCACAGCTTTTCTACTCACTCCATTCCCTTCTTTGTACAATTTTAATACTGGTTGATGAGGAGAAAATTATAAATACGTGATGAAATACCACTAATGTAGATGAAAATAAACAGAATGAACAGAAATGTGTCCTTTGTGATTTTTTTTTTCTTGAATCGTAAATTATATATATACATGCGTGTGTGTGTGTAAGAACTTGACTGGACCACAAAGAACCCTGAACTTAACGCCGGCCTTCTCGTCCAACATCAGTGGAAATAACCTCATAAATTTTCTAAAGAATGAATGGGCACACGATTTTGTTGAAAGCCTTCCAAGAACAGTGGAAGTTGTTGGAGTAGCCAAGAGGGAACCAATATGAAACTTTGAAAGTAGCTAAAGTCCCTGTTGGTGTAATGAACCGGCGTCTATGCGGTGTGTATTTTGAACGCTGTAAGTCCTCCAGGCCTTTAGAGGGCAATGTGGAAACCTGTCAGCGTATTTTTTTTGTACATGAGGAACACGTGAAATTCCTCGTGTTGATGCTTGGGATTGAGTTTAAGATCAATTTAAATACATTTATTTGATATTTCAGAAGAATCCTGACTCAGAATGGCGCCGGTAAGTAGTGCTGTTTTTTCATGACGAGTCCTTTGTTGTTTTGTAGCTTGTTAGCTAGCATACGGGGCATTTCTCATTTTTCTCTAGAATGGAGTCGATATTTTAAATAGCTATTTGGATATACATTGGACATTACTTCTACAGTGATACATAACCGAACAGTGGAGTATAATGTCTTTTTTTTTCTTTCTAAACGGCAGCCCCTCCACTTTCTGAGAGTATGGTTACTTTTTGTTTTATTTCATATTTTGAAAAAACGGTTTTTGCATCAGTGCCCCATGTCCTGCCACAAATGCTCACATTTTAGAGCATATGTTCCTTTACAAAAGCTTTGGTTTCATTTTAACTGCTGGAAATCTAACAAAGTTTTAAAAAATTTGTAAAATATGAGTCTGAATGTTGTCTGTTCCATTAGGCTTCAAAAAAGAACAAAAAGAAGAAGCCTAGCTTCCGCAAGCTGCTCAAAACCAGCAATGTCAAGCTGGAAAACAAGCTGAAGAACCGCCAGTTTAAACAGCAAAGCACAGCGAAGAAGCAGCGCAAGGAGCAGAGGAGGCTTCGCCAGGCACTCAGTGATGTGTCCCACCAGACTCTCAAACCTCTGGAGAGATACAAGAAGAAAACAGGTCAGTAAACCGTGTTTACTTACTTTACAGTGTCTCCTCTTACATTTACATTTACGGCATTTAGCTGACGCTCTTATCCAGAGCGACGTACATCAGTGCTTAAGAAGTCCACAA
>JBBPDC010199040.1:0-14309 GCA_037974485.1 Hemigrammopetersius urotaenia
CACAATATTGATAGCCAGCTCAGGATTGGCAGATCAAATGTTCATAAAGCACTGGAAGAAAAGCCCCAGGACCTTTACGTGGTTATATAAGCGGCATTTGTTGGGCAGGCCTTTGTTCTAGAATATCGCTTACACAAACTTTCCTTCAAGGCATGGGAGTCAAGCCTATGTGAAGCAAACAACTTATAACATAAGTTGACCCAGATGGGACTTAAACCCACAATCCTCAGCTCCAAAGGCTGATGCCTTATCCATTAGGCCACTGGGCCTATGTTTACTGAGTCGGATATACATGTTAAGTACAATTTTGTACGGTGGCCGAGAGAGCCTTTTGGTCAGAGCAGAGGTGTTGTCCGTGAACTAAAAGATGAGGGGTTTTTTTTGTTTATTTTAACAACCTGATCATACGATTCATTGGTCTTATGGATATTATTAGACTAATCTGACAAATCACACACATAACTGTGGAACGTTATTAACTTAATTGCCAATAAATATCTGAATAAATATATGCAAATAAATGTAACGTTCAAAAGTTCATGACAAAATTCTGCAATGCTTCATTAGTGGTTAAAATCAGGTCAAAATTCATTACAGATTGATAGAAAAAATTTTATTTTACAATTTATTCAGGCCCTTTATAATAAAGAACAATGGAATACAAATAAAGCATGCTAAAATCGGAAATTCACAGATGATGCTGGACTGACGGAAGAGGCTTTGGACAGCGGGGGGCCTACTCAAGAATTTCTGACTCTGTTGATGGACAGCATCCAAAACAAGGAGAGTATTTGAAGGCAAAGACAATGCCAAATATCTCTCATTTGATAGTAAAGGTAATACTTTTTGTGATTGTTTTTACAATGTTGTAAATCAGTGTCCTAACATTGGAATATTGGCATTTTTAGCTGCAGAAGACAATGAGTATTTCCACATTGGAAGAATGATTGCAGTGTCCATTGTCCATGGCGGTCCAGGGCCTCGTTGTCTTTCCCCAAACTTCTTCCTTTACCTAACTGGCCAAGTAAAAACACTTGAGGCCCCAATTGAGGACATACCTGATGATGAGGTCAAAAGGGGCCTTCTTGAGGTAATTTGTTAGGCTGGGATTACAAACAATTTCAAGTAATGACTTTCATCAACTGACACAAAACTGTCCATAGGATTGATGTCTTAATTGCTCTACAAATAGCATGTTTGACAATACCAAGGTCAATTAAATATGCTACGCCAAAAAAAGCCTTTATTCCATGTGCACAGGTACTGGAAGGTAGACCATAAATGATGAATATGCAACATATGTCTAAATATGTACCGTATAGAAATGGAAATTCCGTATAGAGTATTTAATTATTTTGAATGTGACATTACTCTTCAAATAATCCCATATTCCTTTATATTTGTGTCATAACTGTCACGATACGGCCAGTGGCCAGTGAAGGCCACTGCTTTTTTGTTGCTTTTGTTCTAGTTTAGCCCTGTTCTCTGTTCTGTGTGTTTTATTTTGACATGTGCCACGGTCGCACCGCCCGCTCCCCGTCGGCCCCGCTTTCCTTCCCCAGAGTATTAGTTTTCCTGTGTCTGTCCTCCCCTTCCTCCCTTGTTCCCTATATAGTCTCCCCGCACCATTTGTATCACTCCCGTCTTGATTTGCGCCGCACCTGTTTCCCCTCATGATTTTCCGCACCTGTTCCACATTTCCCCGCACTACGAATATCCCAATCCGGCCCTGGATCTACAAGCTGGTATTTCGTTCCTTTATTGCCCTTGTGTGTGTATGCTTGTTGTTCTTGTAATCCCATTTATTCACCTGTATGTTCTTGTTGGTTTTCTTTCTGTGTTTGCAGACTCGCGCTGGTCTCCCCTGCTTCCCCCGAGCTCGCCCTGAAGTGGCTGTGTGTTTTGTTCTCCCCTTGTTTCAAACTTCCGCGGAGACGGCCTCGTTTTTGTTTTGCCTTTTCAGCCAGCATTTTATTCACGAAATAAAGTATCACAGCATGGAATCTGAGTCTCTGGTCCCGTTTGTGCCGAGAGGGAGCGCACGTTTGAAGGGGGCTAGCCCCCTCACTCGTGACAGATGGACGGATCCAAACAGTGGACTAAGAGGCGCGAGACCCTTCCAGCCCACCAACTGGGAGGGGTTTTGCAAGGCGCTGGTGAGGGGAGAGCTGAACGTGGCCCTGGTG
Source organism: Hemigrammopetersius urotaenia (assembly GCA_037974485.1). Taxonomy (NCBI): domain Eukaryota; kingdom Metazoa; phylum Chordata; class Actinopteri; order Characiformes; family Alestidae; genus Hemigrammopetersius; species Hemigrammopetersius urotaenia. Next base: position 2,187 of record JBBPDC010199040.1, read on the forward strand.
GAGGGCTTTGGCTGGGTGGAGGTCAGTGGGACCGGACTCGCAAAGGTCAAGGAGGAGGTCCAGAGCTCTCTGTGGTCTGGGCAGATTGATGGGTCCCCGAGACAGAGTGTCTTGTGGACTCCCACGTCTCCGACTTGGCTGCAGGTGAGAGTCCCGCAAGCTCAATCATGGCGTGGCTGACATGCTGCTGGAGGGCAAGGTTGTCGCTGAGTTGCCGCCGCTCGAGTTCACCACGGAGCTGCCGCTGCTCGAGTTCGCCACGGAGCTGCCAGTGCACGGGAGCAACGAGGGGTTGCTTGCGCCCGAGGCCTGCGCAGAGCGACACGGAGGTGCCTGGATGGAGAAAGACCAGGCGCTCCCCCTCCACCAGTAGCTACAGGCCCAATACCACCAGCTGGAGCACCTCACACAAGCCGTCCTGGAGCTCCTGGGACACCTCCGAGGGCCGGCTGCTCCAGCAGAACAACCTCCCATGCAAGTTCCCCATAGTAAGGCCCCAGCAACTAACCTAGCTCCTGTTAGCTTAGCTCCAGTCAGCTCAGGCCCAGTTAGCCTCGCTCCTGGCAGAGTAGCTCCTGGCAGAGTAGCTTCTGGCAGAGTAGCTCCTGGTAGAGTAGCTCCTGGTAGAGTAGCTCCTGGCAGAGTAGGTCCTGGTAGAGTAGCTCCTGGCAGAGTAGGTCCTGGTAGAGTAGCTCCTGGTAGAGTAGCTCCTGGTAGAGTAGCTCCTGTTAGCGAGGCTCCTGTTAGCGTGGCTCCTGTTAACTTAGCTCCTGCTAGCTCGGCTCTTGTTAGCTCGGCTCCTGTTAGCTCGGCTCCTGTTAGCTCGGCTCCTGTCTGAGTAGTGCCTTTTAGCATAGCGCCTGTTAGGCCCGCTCCTGTTAGTCCCACTCCTGTAGGCCCCACTCCTGTAGGCCCCGCTCCTACTGGCCCTGCTCCTGTTAGCCCCGTTCCAGTTTACCCCGGCCCTGTTAGCTCAGAGGCCCCACTCAGTCCCGTGTCACCACAGTTAGCTTGGTTGATGGGGTTGCTGGGAGGGTTAGTGGCTGTGCTACAGCAGAAGGAGCGGCTAGATAGGCCAGTTAGCAACGAAAAAATACCCTTGTATTTTTTGGGGGGGCGTAGTAGGCTAGGGGCGGGTGGGTGGGTGCTGGGGGAGGTTAGCGAAGGGCTGGAGGGCTCCTTAGAGCAGGTGGAGGGCCCTACCCAGCCTCCCGGAGGGGGCTGCCTGTCTGTTGGCGAGGGGCGGGAGGAGCGTCCCATCCAGCCTCCCAGATGGGGCTGTCTGTCTGTCGGTGAGGGGCACGAGGAGCATCCCATCCAGCCTCCCGGAGGGTGCTGCCTGTCTGTCGGCGAGGGGTGCGAGGAGCGTCCCATCCAGCCTCCCGAGGGGGTTGCCTGTCTGTGTGCGTGGGGCGCGAGGAGCATCCCGTCCAGCCTCCCAGAGGGGGCTGCCTGCTTGTCTGCAAGGGGCGTGAAGAGCGTCCTGACCAGCCTCCCGAAGTGGGCTGCCTGCCTGTCTGCGAGGGGCGTGAGGAGCGTCCCGACCAGCCTCCCGTAGGGGGCTGCCTGCCTGTCTGTGTGGGGTGCTCAGTAGGGCTTGGGTTGCCCAATGATTTCTGTTTATACTTAAGCCCTGTCTGTTTTAGTTCTCACTATCCGTCCATCACCTCATTTTAGTGCACGTTTTTGCTGAAGCTGTATCTGTTTTTCTTTCGGCCACAGCGCCAGGTTTATTTTCTGTTTTCACGAAATAAAGTATCACAGCATGGAATCTGAGTCTCCGGTCCCGTTTGTGCCGAGAGGGAGCGCACGTTTGAAGGGGGCTAGCCCCCCCACTCATGACAATAACAAACCATTTTTAAAACGAGTTATGAATAGTCCAAGCCTTAATGTGTGTAATGTGGCTCGTTAACTGATCCAATAATAATTTTAATGATTATATTACCACCCACCCCCCAGATAAAGAATGCTACATCGCTGAGTAAACTCCAGGAACTGACAGAAAAATACTCCAGCATGCTTCAGACAGCAGGCTGCTATCGATTCATGAAGACTCTGGAGGACAAGAAGAAAGTAGTAGATGATTACATTCAGTGGTATTTCATCTACCGAAACCATGTTTCCATCCAAAGGTATAATATTCTACTTCTTCTGTGAACAAAACTTTTAATACAATGTTAAATAGTTATTTTGTATTTTGTCATGTTTACTTTAATAATATCAATACTTTTTTATACTAATAAAGGCTAAATATTGTGGCTGAAGTAGTGTCACCTCATTTCTTGTCAAAATGGAAAATCTGTTGATAGTCGTTCACATAACCCCCTTGTAGTAACTTTTTGACATGGCACTTTTTGTAGGTTCAAAGAGGGATTGGCAACACTTGATTTTGGAACAGCATCCTTCACTCTTCTTCTCATTTATGTGCTACACCGAGACCAAGCTGACAGCTGATGCTGTGGAGAACATCTTCCATGTGCAGTCCAGTAGCCTGGTAGCACCAAACGTCAGGAGGAGGCCAGAGTACTGAGCTACTGGCGAGATTATCTGCTCTACCTGGAAGGTATTATCTATGGTTAAAAGCATAAGAAATGTGCCAAATTATCACAGCAGCAAATAGTGAAATAAAATGTCGAAATTTTCATCAGTTCAAGGAACCTTAAATGAGTATTATAAACAAATGGATAAATCCACGATTGCATACTGTGCGGTCCATAAGAATTTAAACAGGGTTCCATTTTGCTACATGTGGTTTAGAAGAAATGACAAACCACCTCCATACTACAAATAATAAATAACCACTGTGCTCAAGGAAAGGAGGAAAAAAAAGGAAGTGACGTGTGACCAAGTATAGTGACACGTACTTGGAATTTGTGCTATGCATTTAACCCATCCAAGTGCACACACACATAGTGAACATACATCCGGAGGATTGGGCAGTCATATTGCTATCGCTGCGGAACCCAGGGAGCAGTTGAGAGTTCAGTGCCTTGCTTAAGGGACTCACCTCAGCCATGGTATTGATGGTGGAGAAAGCACTGTAGATTGACTTCCCCCACCTACAATCTCTGCCGGACCTGGGACTCGAACCAGCAACCTTTGAGTTACAAGTCTTTAACCATTAAGCCACGGCTGCCCCCAAAGCATTATAGCTGCTAGGTGATGACTACAGTAATTTGAATATAGCAACATTTGAAGGCAAAGACTATGCCAAAGGAAAAAAAGAATGGCTACAATTTATTTAAAAAAAAGAGACAGAAAACCATATTGTCTAACATTTTTATTTTGTTCCACCAGAAAAAGAGGCAAGTCCTTCTTTGGAAGATGTCCTTATGTTTGGAACTGGGCTGAAGGAAGTTCCTCCTGCAGCAATACAGCCACAGCCACAGTTAGTTTTTCAGAAGAGTTCACGCTTTCCCATGGCAAATGTATGTACAAATACAATAAAAATTCCAATTTTACCCAGTTATGAAGACTTTCAAGAAGCCATGGATTTTGGCATGCAAAACTCCCCTGGGTTTGGGCTTCCTTAAAGCTTAACATCTTTGGCTGATATAACAGAGTTTAGGTCAGAGTTAACAGTTTTATTGAAATGTGTCAATTTGTTCTTACCTATTTTGAAATGCAGGCATTATGTTATACTTCTGTTATAGTTAAACATTTCAAGCCACAATAGTTTTGAGATTTGAGAAATAATATAGGTTTTTAGTACAGAAATGTATGGCATGTTCTTTGCACAAAACTTAGATTTTGTTATACACAGTTTCAATCACTGATGTTGAGTAAAGCACTGATGACATACGCAGTGAGCAAATAAAGTTGTTCTCTAAACTGATCATGTAATGGTTTCCCTCTGTCCCATTTGAAGAAACATTCCTGGGTCTTGGGTTTTGATGACTTTATTGCCAGAGACAACAAGGTAGAGAGAACTCTGCAGAGCAATCTATAGAGTCTATTTCATACAGTTTTCCTCGAGGCATGTTCTATACATTTCGCACATAGGTTTAGAATAGTGGTAGAATAACTAGATACATAAATGGCTCGATTCACCTTGATTATACTTGATTCACTGACACACTGACTAATAAAAATCTTCAATCACTTTAAAGTCCAGACATATTTTTGAGTGTTATGTAATTCTCAACAGCCGTTATCCAGTTGACTGGTGAAGAAAGCCCACTCTGTCTCTGTAAGTCTGTAAATTGACCTTGGAGATTACCATCGCCACAAAGACTGCGCTGTGGTGGCAGAATGTCCTCAAACTCTTGAATAACTTGTTGTGACACTCTGAATCCACAGTCCCTTGCCTCAAACCTAAGGCCAGTCAGAAATCAAAACATAAACTCATTACAAAAATGTGTAAAAAACTATAAATCCTAAAATGAAAAAATAATAACCCAATTTTTAAATAGTCTTAAATTTTAAGACAAATAAGCCAAAGGTTGACTCTTAATGTTGAGAACATCTGTTGTCAAATATGGTTCTCGCATTTGCTTCTACTACAAACACACTTTGTGAACCAGAAGTTTCCACCTTTTTGCTTCATGCATTGTACATTTGTCTAAGAGTATCTGAATTATTTTTAAAATAATAATCTAGTTCTGATTTAAAATGTAATAATAGTCAAGTGAGGAATTGATCAAGTAAAAAAATGATAAAGTAAAAAAACCAATTAAATCTGATATTTACTGAACATGGTCACATATTGCAAGGATTAAATACGAACCTGTGAGGCAGGTGATACATGGCTTCTGGTTTACCAGAACAACAAGACGACTGACGAACAGGTCGGATGGTGTGGTTATTCCAAAGTTCTCTGTACTCATCAAGGTCTTTCTGCAAGATGCCCAAGAAGACATAACGCAGAAGGCACTTATGCTCGTGGCTGCCGTTGAAATGGTGCCTCTCTCTCAGGTCACTGAACAAATCAATCCAGAACTGAGTCCTAGTGATGGAATGACGGTATACACAATGTTTTAGTTTAGTGTTGAATAAAATTTATATGGAAATTAAATCAATGTAAAGCAAACTTTAAACCATCAGGGGGGAAAAAAGATTCTCAATATTCTCATATAATAATTGTTGACAGCTGAAAACCTCTGTCATGTGACAACACACACACAAAACTAAGTGACTAAATAGATACATGTACCTCTGCTTTCTGAAAAAGGACCACCAACTTTCGATACGCTGATTTGCAGTTGATGTTCCATACATGTGACTGCGGACTCCTGCAAAGTCATCTGTATGCTGTGCTCTTAATGCACAGTGAATGGCTACCATAGTGCCATTTTCTGTCCCACAGTCTGTGCGAAGACGTGCTGGAACTCCAAACTCTGATGCACACTTCATGTAATAATAAGCAATTATCCCAGGGTCGTTATTAGAGCTGCCACTTCTTAGCCACATCACTTTCCTAGAAAATCCATCAATGCAGCCACTGATGGCAACACCAAATGGTTTGAGCTTATCATACCCATCAATATGCCACACTTGGTTTGGTCCTGCTGTAAAGTATCCTCTTCGGATAAACCTGCGTCTATGACGAAGTTGAACTCCAGATGGATCCAGTCTGCGGACTGCATTCATTACATCATCCCTTTTAACTGTTAGGAAATACTTTTGTCGCAATGTTTGCCACAGAGCTCTGTAACCTAAAAGCTGTCCAGAGCCTGTCAGTTCATGTGTTATCACTGCATTCACAGTTTCAATGGGACTATAGTCTGTTCTCCTTGTTAGGCCAGCATTTTTAAGTTTTCTCTTTAAAGTGCTCAGGCTCAGGAAGATGTTGTGCCTTGTTTTGAGAAAATCAAGGATTACGTCATACATGTGGCCCTCTGAGAAATATTTACTTATTAGGCCTGCCTCCATGAGTTCATCTGACACTGATCCTGGATCTAAAGGGAAAAGAGAACAGTGTCATTAAGAATGCAGGAATCCACAAATATAATCTTACACCAACATAAAAATGAATCAACTGTTTGAAATAAAAAGGTCAACTGTTTAATACAGCTTGAGAAATGTATTTAACCTAAATCTGTGCACAAATCCAGGTATGAAAAGGCACAAAGAACACCTGGCATTGGACAGGCATTTAAGCTTACTATTTTTAAACAGGTCGTATTGAGATGTTGATATTGAAAAAAACATTAGCAATGTACTTGTGTTTAGTTCTATATGTCATACTATAAACTGGTTCAACTTGTTAATAAATTAGTGTACATGTGATTGTTTGTGACAAAGTCTGTCGCAGCACTGGAGGAATGTGGGAAAGCTCCCTTTCGTCTTCTCAGTGCAGTGAGAACAAGACAATGTACATCAAAGAAATGTTTTTATTTTGGGTATGTACAACTACCTATGCATTTAAAAGTGTTAGGGTCAGAATAATTCATAATTTTCATAACACATTGTGTCCACAACTTGCATAAAAGTTCATGACCCTAAATGAGGTGACAACTCAGACAACTCAAAATGAAAATGGGTCAAATTGACCTTTGACGTTATAGTTAATTAGTTATACTTTATTGTTCAGCCTTGGCTAAAAATTGGTCTCGCTTTTATGCAACAATGACAATACATTCCACATATCCCTACACACACACGCATACATATACATACATCTCTTATAGCAGGGCTAATCAGCCTACATAATCACAGCCACCTGTGTGAGTTTATCATGGTGTCTTTTTGTTAATGTTTTGAGCAGAGCTTACCATTCTGTAGAAAAGGTGCCAAAAATTGAATGCTGGTACCACAGGTGCCACAAAAGCGTCCAGCGTGTCCAGGTAATTCGTGTCCACAATATGGACAATACATAGCCTGGGAGAGGAACAATGACTGTTTAGTGCTAAAATATAGCTTGTAACTAAGTAAATGCCTGTGATATATACATTTTCACAGCAGAGGAAAAAATGCAGATGCCAGCAAAAGAGAACATGGGGTAGTTTTACTTGCTTGTTGCCTACAGTTTTTCTCAGAGTAACTCTAGCTAACATAGCATTAAAATAACGTTCCACAGTAATGTGTGTAATTCGTCAGATTAGTCTAATAATGTCCAATAGACCAGTGAATCCTATGATCAGGTTGTTAAAATAAACTCACCTTTTAGTTCACGGACAACACCTCTGCTCTGACCAAAAGCCACCGAACAAATAATCAGGTCCCAGATGGGTTCGTCACTTTTTGAGGTCCCCTGAAACATTTCCGTTGTGATCCCTGCTATTTGCAGCGCGTTTGTGTGTTTGCAGCGCGTTTGTGTGTTTGCAGCGCGTTCGTGTGTTTGCTGCGCGTTCGTGTGCTTGCAGCGCGTTCGTGTATTTGCTGCGCGTTCCGTGTTTGGTTGTGTTGTGAGAATTTGCAGCGCGTTTCCGTATTTGCAGCGCCTGTGTTGTCAAACTGATGGAGACGTTTTCTTAATTTGCTGTGTTTTTTTTCTGTTTGCACGTGTTTTCTGAAGTTGCAGGCGTTGAGCTCTCTCGGCCACCGTATAATTGTTCTAAAATTCAACACACTTCATGTAGAAGGCCTAGTGGTTTGGGCATGGCCCTGCAGTCAAAGGGTTAGGGTTTGAACTGCTAGTGTCACCACTTAGATACCCTTTAGCAAGGCACCCCCCACACTGCTCCCCAGACACCTCGTTGGCAGCAGCCAACTGCTTCCCTTGGTGAATGGGTTAAATGCAGAGAAAGAATTTCACTGTGTGTTGTACTTGCATGACTACACATGTGGCAGATAAAGAAAAGAACCATGTGTTGCAGAATTCTACAGAGTTGCTGCTTAAGAATTCTAAGTACTAAAGTCTTCTGGAATTCTACGCTCATGCTAATTTGTTCCAGAACTCTACAAATTTACTGAGAGCTCAAGTCGTCTAAACACTATAGTGTTCTGGAAGTCTGTAGATTTACTAAATGTTACAAATTCTAAAGCAATACATTGTTTTAGAATTTTATATTACTGCACTAGAGTTCTAAGCTCTAGTTAATGTGTTCTAGAATTCTACAGAAATGCTAAATGTTGACAAAATTTAAGGGCATCTTAGAATTATATGCACTTACTAAATTCTGCAGAATTCTTGAGTATTCTAGAATTCTAAACAGTGTTATAGAATTCTACACACATGCTAAATGGCCCCTGTTCTAGAACTTTACTAACTCACTATTTGTTTCAGAATTCTATGCACAAGTTAAATTGTTGTACACTGTGAAAAACTGAGCTAATCTGCTGCAAAGCAATTTTGAGTTTACTCAACTTCCGTTGGTTAAAGTTAGACCAAATCATTGTAGAAAGTTGATTGAACCTGCTGGTACATCTAACTAGTCATCATGGGTTTGTTTAAAGTTAAAAAGGGGGTTGAGTGAACTTTAGCAAACGAATCGGGACAACTACAGACCTGAAGTCCAGTAAACTCAGAAAAGCATTAAACTCAGAAAAGCATTTTTAAGCTGGTTCAACTTAACCTTCGTCCTTTAATTTACAGCTTTAAATCTTGCACCCAAACTTCTTCCACAGACACCTGTATGTCTTTCACTTTAAAAATCAAATACAGAGATTGCAAACCACACTGTAAATACAATACAAAAGACATTTTCACAGAAAAATATTTATCTGACAGTTCTGCAGTAAGCAACATTTTCTGTCAGCATGAAATGCAAAAATTGGACACAGATATAGTTCTAACTCCAGTCATCCAAAAAATAAATAAATAAAAATAAGTAAACGTAATACAAAATAAAATTTATATATAATAAGACAAAAAGAGAGGTCACGTGCATAATACGTATTACACGTATTGTTTGTGTATTTTGCATACATCACCACAGCAGTGCTGCAGCACCAACAGCACCCCTGTTTATGTTTGCAAAAAAGCTAGGCTTGTCCAAGTCATTATGTTTATTGCAGACCAGGATTAAGGGTTATTCACTCACTTTTGAGCCTGGATCACAGCTTTTGGCTCTCAGCTTGTTGACCTGAGACTCTGCAATGTCATCCCTCTCCTCTACCTCTTCCAGCTTATACTGCAATTTGCGGAACTTTCCAAGCAGATACCATAGATTTGAACACCAAGAAGTATTTACAGTTAAGTCCTTTCTCACTGAATTGACTACACTTTAATGACCAAATGAAAGAGGTCAGTATAAAATAACCAAAAATGTATTGAAACCGCATTATAAAAGACTAACTCATACATTATCACCCCTCCTATCAAAACTGATTATACGAATAAGAAGGTTCTGTTTTCAGCATAGGCCTAACATAATTGTGAAAGCGATTGTGTACTTATGTTCACTTACAGCCTCCTCAGCAGATATCTTGTAGGATTTGACCTTTAGCTGCAGTTTGTCCACTAAGTCCTGCAGGCGAGCTAGATTCTTGTGATCTTCCTCAGACTGAAAAGACAGCATTGAACCACAAAATTAGAGATGCTGTCTTTCGCCTTGCATTTGCCCCAGTGGTTGCAAATATTAATAGGCCAATGCATGTTACTGTAAAAATCTAAGGATAAAGGAAATATTAAGGATAGATAAAAAAAAAAACAGCAGATCTACACAATGTGCGTTCTGCAATATTATGAATTATTACGAATAATTTTACGAATCTCTACATAATTTGCATTTATGGAAATTGTTAAAGATATTTCTTAAAGATAAAGATATTTCTGGCATTTGGATTTTTTAGAAAGCAGGAAAATATATATATTTTTATACTCTCGTACCTATGAAAAGAGAAACACCAATCTTCAGTCTCTAATATGAATGTAAAATATGAATGTTAATGGTACATTACAATCGCTAAATAGCTGTCTGAGCTCATTGGAAAATATCATCACATTCCTTAGAATAGCCTTTTCGAAAGTCAGCATTAGGTAGTTGTTTATTTTATTTAGGTTGTTTTCGATAATAAAACTAGAACAAAGCTTACCTGAACTGCATCTAAAATGCAGTTGACTGCGCGTGCCCAATGACATGAAGTGAAACGGCCAAACAAAAAACTCAAAATATCACGTTTGCCCAACTTAACTATTTATTTTCATTGGACAAAATAGTAGTAAACAGGAAGTTAAATCTTTTTTATAAGTAAACACTATGCTCGAAAAATTGTCCACCTAACTTTTTAAACTTGCAAGTTTTTTTGTAGAACTCTACTGATATTCTCTGTGTTCCAGAATTCTATACACTTGCTAGTGTTCTAAAACTCAACACACTTGCTAAATTGTTCTAGAATGTGTAGTTAATTACACCAATCTATGCATCAATTAAACTGTTTTGAAATTCTACAAAACCTGTTGTTTAGGGAGTTCTCTGCACTGGTTAAATCCTTCTGCACTGGCTAAAGTCCTCATCCCTGAATTGTTCTAGAACTTACAAACTTACTGAGTGTTCTAGACTTCTACACACTAGTTAGAGTGTTCCAGAACAGTACAGACCAGTTCCAGAACTCTACAGACTTGCTGTGTGCTTAGTGAATTCTGGGCTTAGTGTTCAACCTGAAATTAGAATTCCACTGAGTGTTCTAGAATTGTAAGCGCCACAGTGTTGCAGAATTCTATGTACTTTCCATATTGTTCTAGAACTCTCTGGAGATGCTGGGTATTCTAGAGTTCTATGCACTTGCTAAATTGGTTAGGAATTATATGCCCATGCTGAAGAGCTCCAGAATTCTAGAGCAGCTGAGTGTGCTGGAGCTCTGTGAGTATCTAGAGCTCTGTGCGGCCAGGAATCTGTAAACACTGCTGTGAAACTTGATTTTCCGCGCGCGCCCCATTCAGTCTTTTGTTTATCCAGCCCAGACGGGGGAGGGGGATGGGGAGGTAGAGGGGCGGGGCGGGACAGTAAGACCCGGATGTGGGGCTGAGACGCGCCAGGCTTGAGGGTTGCAGTCCTGCCGCGGGGCTCGGACGGTCCCACAGTCCCGCGAGTCCGGACGGGGTCGTGCAGCCCACTGAGGACAAACCCACCAGCAGAATGGAGGACGGTTTGGTGTCAGAGGATGATATCTGTGAGTAAAATATTTGTAGAGATGTGGGCGCTGAAATGCCAGTGAGCCGTGGAGATCTGTTTGCGTTTTCTTGATCTCATTCATAACCATAAACGCGCCTCATTTTTTCCTCATTTCTCATATGTTTTCAATATTAAGCTTGAATATTGGCAGTATTTTGCAAAAAACTGTACTTACAGGCCTAACTGTATAAGGATATCAGACCAGTGGCTCTGATTGTAATACTGTAAAACATAATTATGCCAGTATGCCATTTACAGGCTGCACTTGTGTAATTGCACTCATGTGCTTGAATATTATAATGGCCTGTCTTGATTTTATAGTGACCTCCAAAGTATTTAGACTCAAAAAGTATATTGTGCTCAACCTGTCAAACCACTGATCTGAAACAGACCGTTTCAGACTGTTTCAGATGCTCATTTGGAAAAACGAGCTTTGCAGTATTCTTAGGATCCCATCTGGGATTAGGGCTGCACAGATACTGAAATCAGTACTGATACTTATTGATCTATTATTGATGCTCCTTCATACATGATTGGAAAGGGGTCAACCACTATTTTATGATTTTATGGAGAAATAAGGAGCCAAACTGTGTCCTGAGTTTCCTGCATATATAATGAGAGGAGAACTACAAATGTTCTGCTGAACAAATGTGTTGATGATGTGCAGAACGCTACTCCTGCCCATTTACTGATCTAATCTGTGTTACAAAGTATTAACGCTGCATTGACATCAATAGTTTGTCCAGGAGATTCTCCAGATTTCAGTACTGAACAGTCAGGAACTGGGAGCAGACTAGTACTGGTTTTCGATGTGCTCATCACTGTGAAAATCAACTCAAGTTAGTGGCATTTCCCTTTGATCAGGACCCTTAGATAAGGCGACTACGACTTCTCCAGGTTTTCTCCACTTAAGGGTCTTTTCTGTAGGTATACACGAATGGTGCTATACCTAAACTGTGCTGCCATGGTACAGAAGCTGCAGCACATTTTGATTTTCCAGTGTAGTTCTCTTTCCAGTTTATGGCCAGTTGTCCCAAAACAGCATCCATGTGTTACACTTTGCCTCTCCTCAGACATGCAGGAAACCCCTGAAGCACTCACACAGACGTCCATGGTTCCTTTTTGC